>CANYCX010316414.1:0-22798 GCA_948193385.1 Breynia disticha f. nivosa
TATAAAATTATGTAATTTTGCATTAACATATTGTAATTTAAACATTATAATTAGTAAAGACAAAAAATAAATCAATTGATTAATTCAACAAAATAATTTAATATATTTAATATTAAAATTTATTTTTGAAATAAAAAATTATAATTGTCTTTGTATGTTCTCAATTAAAATAAACATATTATGTTGTATATATCCTTATTGTTATAAAAGTAACCTTGTATACATTTTGTGTATTTGAACTTATAAAAATATATATCTTTCTACAATTTATAGAATTGTTCACCAGTATATTCACGAATTTAAAACGAGTCCCTTAAATGACTATGTTTATGAAATTACTAGCCGAATACTTAAGTGTTCAAACTCAGCTCGTTTATTTAAATGAAGGTGAAGTTTGTTCAAACTTAATGAGTCAAATTATGAACGAGTTCTAAAAAAGCTAAATGTCAAGCCGTTCAAGAACGGCTCAACTTATTTATACCCTAATTAGAGATTACTAACATCAAACCACAAGCCTAAGAAACTCGTGTATAGATTTTGAGATAATTTAACAAACTTACCACTTAATGTTTACATATTGAGAAAATAACTCATAAGTTCGTCAATTAAAAAGATGGCAATTTAAACATTCTACATTTAAAAAATAGCCAAAACATAACTAACTGAATCTACAGACACGTTCATAAGTGATTTGTGATTCCTAAAATCTCTCTTAATTCAAATTTTCAAATTTAACAAATCTTTACTTTCATAAACTCATTATCGAAAAAAACCCAATCAACACAATTATCAATTGTAGAAATAAAAAAAATCCAAATATTACTTTTTTTCAAAATCAATGAAAATAAATTCAGAATCATGTTTAAAGAAATCAGATAGTGTGCTTCAATCCAGGTATAAAATCAAGTGAAATCATTCTTATTGATTGTAGTTTTAAGTCAGTTTTCTGTCAAAATTTCATAATCCCACTATTTTTTAGAATTTTTACGACTGAGATGAAATCTTAAAGTTTTTGTTCTCCAAAGTTCACAAAGGTTCACATTATCAAGTTCACATAAACATATACATGTATTTGATAACACGTTCTAAGGTTCATAGAGGTTCACATGCACAAGTTCACATAAACAAAATACTCAATTTGAGCAGGTTCACAGAGGTTCATATGCACAAGTTTAAAAAAAAGTCACTTCACACTTGTCCTAAGTCCACAAAGTTTCACATGCTCAAGTTAAAAAAAACTCAATTTAAACACTCGTTTTAAGGTTCACAAAGGTTTACATGCTCAAGTTTACAAAACATATAATCAACTTAACGTAGCTTTTAAGATTCACAGAGGTTCACATGATCAAGTTCACAAAAGACTTAATTAGAGTACACGTTTTAAGGTTCAAGTAGGTTCACAAAGATCAAGTTCACAAAGAAAGTACTCAATCACATCACAAAACGTTCTAAATTCACAAAGGCCACGTGGTCATTTTCTAAAAAAATATTCAATTTGAACACACGTTCTAAGGTTCACAGACGTTCACAGGATTAGGTTCACAAAAAATACTCCATCGCATCTCAAATGTTCTAACGATTTTGCAGATAATCGATGAGAGAAAACTGCGATGCAAAAAAAAAGGATGAATATGCGACAGTTGGAAGATTGCGATTCGAAAAATAAGGAAACATAATTTATGGTGAATGATTTCACGTCTTTTTTGGAATATTCGCGTGAAAATAGGAATAATATATTGATATGGCTAAAACTTCAATTTCAAAACGTAAAATGTTATTCTTATGATATGATTTTTTAAAAATGGTTATATTTATAATTAACCAAACTCACATGCTATTTTTACAAAAGGAAACTTAAAAATTGATATTGGGGTAATTGCCACATAGATTTTTAGTAAATTACACTATGTGGAGATTGCTTGAACGTTCTAAGGTTCACACCCGAACCAAACCGCCTTTATTTGTTTTTTGGCTGTTCGATTTGATCACGGTTTGGATTTTTTTCCAACCCGCCATAATTCAGTTTGGTTTCGGGTTGATGGATTTTCAATCCAAACCCAAACCAAACCGACCACTATATAAATTCTATATTAATAATATCATATTATATGTTAATAATGTTCATTAAGTTGTAATTTTGATTTTTTATTAAAAATTTAATTTTTACAATGTTATATGCAAAGTTATAACTAAAAATTAAAAATACTATCAGTAAAAAAAATTATATTTTTAAATTAAAAAATAAGACGATTTGAGAGAATTAAATTGAAATTTACCTCTTTTCAACCCGCCAACCTGACCAATTCAAACCGCTAAGAGTGGTCTTACTTGATTTGGTCTGTAAGAAATAATTAGTTTAATTTGGTTTGTCATTTTTTCAACCCGCCATAATCGGTTTAGTCTAAAAATTACCTCCTAACCCGACCAACCCGACACTGCTCACCCCTAATGTTTATAACTAGATATGCATTGAACTACAGTAAGCATTGGTGATGACTATTATAAAACATGTCTATTAAACTTTCACATAAACATTGGCCACAGAATACTGCAGAAAGACAGAAACATAAGGCATTCAAGATCCTAAGTTACATTTACCAAGCAAGCAAAATTCTGGGTTCATAATTAAGTTTAATACTAAGAGGGGGCAATCTATCATATTTATTAGTCGGTAGTAGACGATAAGAAATGGAGAAATAGCCTAATGGACAAATGAGTCTACTACCTGCTTCTACACCCCATGCCAAGAAGTTGCCCAAACATAATTACATATATCTAATTTTTGAGGCTCTTCTACCATTGGCTTCTATCGTCAATCAATTTCCGTTTCATCTTTCCACAATTCAATCGCTCTCCTCATCAGCTCCTGCACATAAAAGAGCATTTATAATCACGGGCACTAAACCAGAAACTGTGCATAAAAAGATCATACAATACAAACGAACAGAATCAGAAAATGATTTCGCATAGCTTCTAACAAAGTAATAATCATCTTAGGATATTGAAGGAATTATGAAGTCTTCTGGTTTGTCTTAGTTATATTGTAGCATCACTACTCTGGTACAATCCCATGCAGAGTGACATAAAAGTTTTTAACGACTGAATCGTCATGCCAAATTCGTATACATGCACTTGCAAAGGCCAACAGAGCAATCGGGCTGCATAGGATAAGCGCAAGAATTGATCTCAAATTGACTATTAGAAAAAATAGAACAAATTAAATCAGATACCTCCCTCCTCTTCACTCTGGTTGTCATCATCTCCGTCGTTATCTTCATCGTCATCGTCGTCGTCATCTTCATCGTCGTCCTCTTCAGAGTCTTCTTCTTCCCCATCACTTTCAGCCGGAACTTCTGGTTTTGGCGGAGGTGCATAACTGGATGTTGACCTTCTACGTGAACTTGAAACAATGTTACTTGTGTCAATGCCCTCAAGTTCTTTTGCTCTTTCCTTTCTCTTTCGGACTTCCTTGATTTCTGTGAACACAATTAAAAACGTCTAAACATCAATCAACAGAGTGTGCTATGCATGGTCTCACTCTGGCCCAATTAAATGTTATAAACTGACGAGAACTTTATACTCAGCGCCAAAGAATTACACAATTTAGATTTTGTCTATCTTATTTAAAGTGTCAGCAATCGTACTCCAAAAACCAATTCAAGCAAGTTTCGTCTGCTTTGATTTAAATCTTCAGAAATCATGTCCCAACAAAAAAAATGGGAACAATTGAAAACATCTTATGTCAGAAGGTACAGAGTAAATGCGTATATGCTAATGATTGATGCTATCAGTCTGGCTTTGAGACAATAATGTAGTAAAAGTGAATTTAGAGTTCAACTGGCAGTTAAAGCCTGCAAGGGCCATATATTTCAGTCTTAAAGCCAAACCATAACGGAGAATACCATTCACAGCTTGTATTGAATATTTAAAGTAACAAGTTCACCTTTTTCAGAAGGGTTTGATGACAATCCTTCTTTGGAAAGTATCTCCTCCAATTCCTTTATTAGTTGCGCCTCACGTTTGTTCTCAGGGACTTGCTTAACCTTCTTGTAAATAACCGGAGGAACACTGCAAAATTATTAAAAGACTGTTACGTCTAACTCACTGAAAATTCAGTAGGAACAGTACATGCAAATGGCAGGTCAAATAAGAACCTCATCGCACAAGATTTGATAACTGATTTTAGATGCTCTACACGTTTCCCATATGCTGGTGTCACAGCTTCTTTTTTCTGCACAAAGATGGGAAAAAAAGCACACAAGAAAAGAAGATTTCATCAATCAAATTTCAGGATTTGCATAAACACGGAGTACACATTCATGTTGACAGGGTAACCTTGACAGGTTTTTCCGCCGATGATTGTGTGCCACTGTCTTCAGAATTATTACTCCTGCCTTCATTGTCACTGTCGTCATCTACTGCTGCTTGCACAGGCTTGACCCGCTTCTTTGCAGGTGCCTTGGTTTCCTTTTCAGGAATTTTCCGTTTCTTAGATGCTTCAGAACTCATCTTTTGTTTTGCAGCAGTTTTCTTTTTAGGTTTCACTTCATCTTCGTCTTCCTCATCACTATCTTCTTCCAAAGAATCCAAACTTTCTTTGGCACTTGCCGCCTTGGATGTTTTTATAGAAGTTTTCTTGATATTTTTTTGCTTGGGTTGTGGGACTTCTTCAGCAGATTTTATGGCCTGATACCAATAAAAATTACGAAAATTAGTAACAGTTATAACTGCTACCATGAAACAATTGACAATTTTTGACACTAAAGTTACTTATGAACAAAATGATATCTACCTCATCTAACGCACTACTTATAAACTTCTTATGGGAATCAAGTGTATACATTTCAAGTTCCAGATCTTCTTCTAAAAGTCGACGAAGCCCTGCCATTGTAATTTTCCTGAATTGAGAAAGAGTGAGATTTTGAAATTATGCAAACTGAGACAAGTTAAAAAGTTAAAATCCGCAGAACAGAGAAATGTTATACATCAAAGTAGATAAACGATGATAGGTAGAAACACTCAATGTTTGCAAGATGACAGCTTACTCAGAATTTTCCTGAATATACGGAACTCTTTTCCTCAAGGCTTTCTTTATGCTGTTCTCACTTGGAGGTTTTTGGTTTTCATTCACTTTGTCCTCTTTTTCTACTTTGGTTGCATTCTTTCCGGTCAAAAGACCCATAACTGGCGAGTCTTCCATTTTATCCTCATCTTCCGAGCATGTCTCCTCCATGTTATTTTTTGAGTCTAGTTCTTCTAGCGATTCCACCTCTTTCTTTGAATCCACAATTTGCCCAGAACCCTTGGAGGCATTGTTGTCGTCGCCATTACTTAAGCACTAATAATGGCAGGAAAAAGGGTAAAGTTAACAGAATATCCAAGTTGGTTAACTATAAAAACAAACACAATCTAACACATAAAATTGATAATACGACAAGAATATTATATTGCGACCAAATATGGCAGCACATTAATAACAAGATACTACAAAATGACATTTAACAAATGCAATTTCACCAATTAATCCGTAAAAACAGGAACCAACAGGTTCAGCATAACTAACAACTAAAAAATTATTACAGTAACAAAATTACATCTTTGGTTTCTCAATATCAACAGCACAGCAGAATAATAAGTCTTCTACCACTCACGACTGAAATAGTGATTTTTCAGTGTAAAAAACAAACAAAATAGCCAATAATCATAATTATGAGCTTAACCTAACCCTGAACACTAGCTTAGAACTAACTGATCTGTACAGTGATTAACCAAACAATGCGGGTAAAAAGAAAAACTGGGCTTTGTTTGGTTGGAGTTGAGAGGGTGGGAGGGGAAGGGAGGGTATAAGTTTTTAAAACTTTCCCTTGTTTGTTAGATTTTTGGAGGAGGGGAAGGGAAGTTAAATGGATAAAAAGTTTACTTCCTTTACCTTCCTTTTGTTACCTCCCAATTTGGAGGTTAGAAAATTAACAAGTTTTCTCATTACATGTATTTACAATTATAACATTAACTTCACTTCTCTCTCATCAAACTTCCAAACAACAAAATTTTACCTTATTTTCCATTACTTTCCTTCTCTTTACTTCCCTCACCTTAATTTACTTCACCTCCCTTCTCACCCTAAACATTCAAACAATGCCCCTAAACTGAATGCTACAATATGACAAGAAATACGAGCGGAAGAAACAGCACATTGGTTTAATTCAAGTAGAATCAAACACAGGCATTTGAAAACAACATTCGCAAATGAACATGAAATTCAAACGAAGTTGGAGCTAAAGCAAGCAGAGAGAGAGAAGTAGATTACATATTACCACGTCTAATTCAACACAAAGAATAAAAGCGAAAGAAAACACAGCAACATAATGATCTAATTAATTGAAGTTGAAACAAACAAGAGAATGGGGAAAGCGAATAAAGCAGATAAGATTGGAAAAATCTGAATTCATAATTATTGAGGTGTGTAAAAATGATACCTCTAGAAGTCGCTGCTTGACAAACCTCTTATGCACATCCAAAGCAAACTTCTCCATCCCTAAATCCTTCTCTAGCACTCTCCTTACTCCTTCGAACGTCAAAGAACTGTCAACATCATCAACACAATACTCATCATTTCCTGTTTAAAATTATCTCCCATTAATTTAACACTAACTCAGACTAAAACACAATCATTACTCTGCTTGTTTTTTGAAACGATTAACTCGACGACGCATGGCTTCCTCAATTTGCGCCTCTACGTTCTTTTCCTCCTCCGCCGTCGTCTCCTCCTTAACCGCCGACTCATCCTCCGTCGTCTCTTCCTTCGCCTCCGTTTCCTCATTCACCACCGTCTCCTCCTTCAACGCCATATCCTCCTCCAACGCTGCCTCCTCCATCACCGCCGTCTCCTCCGCCATCATTTTCGCCGACTCCAGCACGCTGTTACCCACAAGGGGAAAACACAGAAAAAACAAGTGAAGTAGTGTTTTGTAATCAGATAGATCTTGACCGTTGAATGGACTTACTTTTAAAAAGTTTCGACCAACTTACAATTATACCCTCTTAATATCAATAATGCATTGTGAAAATACAAAAGTACCCTCATAGTATAAGTTTGATGGGACAAAGGAAAATGGGGAAGTAAAGATATGCGAGGGCAGGGAGCGATGGAGGTGGCGAAAACGGTGTTGGAAGTGGCTGACGTGGCATGGACTGCTATGGAAGTTACTCACCACTATCACCACGATAATCAGATTGATGAAGGTGGGAAAAAATCAGGAGCTTCGATTGATGAGGAATTGGAAAATCTGAGGGCTGAGAATAGGAGATTGAGGAACACCTTGGAACACAACTTGAGCCTTCTCCAGAGCTTGTCTCAATCTCCTTCTTTCTTCAATGATTGCCCTCCCGATGTACGACGTCGTTTTCTCCTTCAAACAATTCACTTTTTTGTTTCATTAAATTTACTTTTTTGCGGTTAATTTTAGTTGTAATTTTAGTTTTTGTAGAATTGCAGTGGGAGAATTTATTTGGGTTTTCAATTTCTTGTTTTGGGGTTAAATTTTGTAGCTTTCAGGATTACTATTTCAAATTTTTGGGTAAAAATAGAATCTTTATTATGTATTGAATGTTTGTGGTGTTTCTGTCGTGTAATTTCAGCTCTATGCGCGGATTATAGCTACTGTGGATTCGGAGCATTTCATGGAAAGGATTAAAAGCCTTCAACAGTCTTATGCTAATCATGCATCTATTGAATTCCCTTTTAAAGAGGCGACAGGTTTTTTTTTCTTGTATTTTTGCTGGATTGTGTTTGTATGATTTGTTGTGCATTTGGGATTTTGGATTTTGTGGTGATGTTTGGAGTGGGTTTTTGGATTAGGGGATGATTTGCAGTCAGCTGAGATTTTAATTAATGTTGATAATAAGGAGCCGAGTTGGTGGGTTTGGGTTTCTGATGATATGGTGCCTGGCAAGGTTGAGGAACGGTGTGGGATTGATAATGAAAGTTATGTGATTGTTAGTGAGGAACATGTAGTGGATGGAGTTGCTAACTTTATGGCCAAATGCGTTGTGTCGCACCCTAATGCTCAGGTATATGTCAAGACATGAAATGTTTTTATACTGGTATGCTTGCTATGTAGTGTCTCTGACACAATTCTACTCAAAATTGCAGAAATTTACTCCAGAGGAGCTACAGAAAAGTAAGTTCTCCATGTAATTTCATAAAATTTTTATTTGGAGTTTTTTTCGAGCTGTTTGTACATCTGGCCTTAGAAGTGGAATAGCTTTTATGTGTATGATGAGCCAATTAGTTGATCCCATGTCTTTTGAAGAAATTCACATGCATTCACTTGGAAGTTATACTGCTAACGAATCTTTGTTCGTATTAGAATTGTTATATTTGTATAGTCTTTCTCTCTTAAATATGTTGAGCACTGGTCTCTCAAGATGCTTCAAATATTTTCTTCATATTCAAATACTTTCAAAATCGAACTTCATTTTGGATCAAATATTTATCATCAATCTTGAATGAAAACTTCATGATTTGTGTTCTTTAGAAGGAAGTTACAGAACTCAAGTTTGTCATTTTGCAGCTGTTGCTAAAGCACTAGATGGTGGTAGCAAGTTGGAAAAGGTGTTGAATATTTGGCACGCTGGAAAGCTGTTTTACGCTCTCTCAACCTGGGGGCTTGCACTAGCTGGGTAAGTTTGCCTGTATTGTAACCTACCCCATTTAAGAAGCAAAAGAATTGCCTTCTGCACATCAGTCTTACATTGCTTAAGAGCTTTATGCTATAATATAGCATCATAAGCTCTAATATAGCATAAAGCTCTTGAACAATACAAGACTGATGTAAGCATCAAGATGCTATAGCCGAAATGTTTTCAACAAATTATGGTAATGCTAAAGAACTTGGACACTCGTTTATCTGGTATAACAAGCTCATTTTACCTGTTTCCATACACTCCACCTGCAATTCAGCATCCCTGCTTGCTGAAAAATATTTGAAATATCTTAGACTTCAGCTTGGAAGTTCCTGCAGTCTAATAATACCTGTGAATTGCTGCTACTTCTTCTCTCACCATATTTTCTATGCAGGTTATATCAGAGCCGTGGCGTGTTGAAACTTGCAGCAAGAGGTGTTCATGCGACTAGCAAAGTTGTTATGAAGACTTTATGAGGGCATTCATTGTGCCCCAGCAAACACGAACTGTAAATTTGTGCATGTTGTCTTGGACCCGTCAGTGCTTATCGTGGCTAATTGTGGCTAATTGTACATAAATCTGACGATTGCTATGCTATGCTATGCTAAGCCGTAGATAGCTTGTTCATCTGTAAATAATTATGAAAGATCCAACTACTTGTACTCTCTTCATTATTGATTGATTTGATTGTTTTCATCCCAATGTAATATGCAAATGTTAGAACATATGATACTGAAACCATGTCGTGGCTGTTTCAGTATCCTGCGGTATGTTGTATTTCCATTCCATTTGGAAACCATTTTAAACAGTCATACAAAAAGTTGATCCTATTCGCCTACTCTATTTTGATTAGAAATTTTCATAAAGCTGAATCTTTCTCCAACTCGTTCACGAATGATGAAAACATCTGGATATTGATCGCCACTTTGTCACAGAAAAAGTGCAAGAAGGAATCATAAAATTGCTTCCTGTCCGTAGCTCACATCAATTCGTTGATTTTCTTACAAAACCACTGCCTATTTTCTCAGTTTCAGCACAACATTTCTAGCCGAACCTCCTTGATACCTGTGTTGAGCTTCAGTGGGACTTGCAACATCATGATTCTACTTCTACAATAATTCAATCTTACTGTTGACAAAATAAATTAGAGATGCACTGATAATTTTCTTGCATGATGTATTAGTTACTTTAACAATGAAAGCGTTCCAGCCACAGAAGGTCGTACATGGTTATGGATCCCTCGTCCAGCCATCCCTGCACCGGATTTGTAACCCAATTTCAGTGTGGTTTCTTCTGCATTTATAGCTGTAGTTGTTTTTTTTTTTTGGTAAAGAAAATGGGTACAAGGAGAGCTCATCCCCAAAGAACCCGGTCAGGGAGCGAATGCCTAGCAGGGAATCCACCCAGCAGCCGGAGCTGCCAGAAGGGCCTGCAAGAAAGCCAACTCATAGGTAGGCTCTTAACCGTTCGTGACCCATGAGCGAGAAGGGATCTCCTTCCGGACGTGTGACCACCAAGGAAGCCCAGGACGGTAGCCCACCAGCAATGCAACCAAGAAAACTGTTGACATACTATGCACTGTGGGAACAAAAAAAAAATACACCAAAAGTCACGTACAATAACTGAACATCCTAAAATACACGATCAGCTGGGTAAATACAGTTTGGAAACGTTTCATACAACTCACAAATGAGACTTGTCAAAAAAATGAAGCAACCGTGACCAACCAAAACCCCCTTCATGTATATGGGCAGTACACACAAGATTTACAATCAGATGGATATCATTAAGTTGGCAGACAAGCACATGATAAATGCGGTTACAATAGAATTCACCAACAAAGAAGCATCTGAGGCACTTCCGATAGGGCCACCTGTGGGGGCAAATCCAGGAAGAGATCCAGCTGATGGCACCGTAGATGTTGAGGGTATTGAGCTAGAACCACCACCCAGAGGTGCTGGCGCTGGTGCAGGACCAAAGATCGAATCCCTCGTCACTGTTGTGGGAGGTGCCACAAGAGCAGGGAGTTTCTGCGTTGCTGCATCAGTTCACAGACGCATGTTTCAATATGCATATATTGGTGTCCACAGAGTTTGAATAGCAAAGATTATACGCTAGAATTTCAAATATACTATAATGAAAGCAAAGATATTATCTACCTGGACAGCGAGGTTGGAGAGATGTGGACAGCCTACAAACAAAGTACACAGGAAAAGCAGTGTCAAAGGGTTTGGCCATAATGAATAAAAATTAACGAACCAACACAGCATTTTAAAGCAAAGACATACGAGGTGATAATGCTTCCATTGACATAGCCGCCATAACTGCAGGAGGTGACGTTGCAGCCAGCGCTACTCTGCTGCCATGTAACATTCCCAAGCATCAGGTTGCTATTTCTACATTGCATGCTTGAACAAGAAACTGCCAAGGATGCTGGCATGCAGTACAAACTACAGAGAAGTACAAAAGTTAATCAGCACTGGATTGCATACGGTAAGGAGGAGGACAGAGAGAATTAAAGCAAGCACAAGGGTTCAATTACTTTAGATTTCCTGGCCCACAGCTGCACTGCACACAGTGACTTGCCGTAATAGCATAGCTCCCATTCGGCACAATTAAACCATAATCTGATGCATAACTTGGAAACGTTGATGCACATGCTGCAATGTGAGCAACAAACATGTTATCATTCTTCAATTTGCTACACATAAAAATCACATCCAACTGAAGATAACGATTATGCCATAGCATTAAGGGAAGTTTAAACGAGCAGGACACTTCGAATTTGCTGCATACAACAATGACACGCCACTGAACGCAAATATTGGAACATATTTAAAGAGGATTCAAACGAGCAGGACACTTTAAATTTGCCCCAAACAATAATAACATTCTAACAAACACGTGTTATGTCAAGGAATTAGTTGATTAAGACAGCGCAGAACAAAGGAAACACAAAAATTTCAGTTGATAAACGCAATGCAGAACAAAGGAAACACAAAAATTTACATAATTCGATCAATGTGAATTATCGAGTTATTCTATTATGTAAGTCAGTCAAAATACTACAAGAGACTTCACAAGCCATTATTTATTGCCACAAAAAAAAACCCTAAAATAGTCCTAATTTTGACATTGAATGTTTAATCAAAACTATCGAGAAACAAATAAAGACATGTCTGTATAACCTCACATTACACAACACGGTTAAATACACATCCATGTAATCATACGGGTCTTGCACTGGAACTCTCTAAATACTCCAAATCATCCAAAAATGCCTTCAAACCATCCCACGATGTATCACTCCAAACTTTACATACTCATGACTCCAAATCTATCCAAGAAATCAAATCAAATTTAATCGAGCAAGAAACTTTTCCTTTCCACATGCAACAATAAAATACCACTAGTACAAAAAATAAAAAAACATCCCACTGAAAGCAAAGGTTGGAACATAATCCAAAGCAAATTTAAACGAGATGGCACTAGTTTCCTTTCACTACATCAACATAAAAAATTAATCGATTTCGAACAAAAACTACATTCATCAACAATGTAAGTACCAACGAAGCAAATGCAAAACAATTCAACGACAGACAGAGCCTGATATAAGCCAGACAAGAAAATCAGACACATACAAGAATCAGTCTTCATTTGCTAACAAAGTGAAGACAGTAACTTCAAAAAAGTAGTGATAGCTAATAAAAACTCAACAAGTGTCCAAAAACAGAAGTCCAAGTACCTGGCAACGGAACAGCAAGAATATCACCAGGCTTAATAGCAGTACTCCCCATAGCATTAACATTCATCAAATCAGTTATTGTAGTAGTATACCTGGAAGCAATTCCCGCCAGACTATCCATCTCTTTAACCACATAAGATAAGTAAATTGCAGGCAACAAATTATCGGTCCCATTAAAGCAAGTACAAGGAAGTGGAATCACAAGGCTTTGACCCACATCAAGCACAGTTGGGTCCTGTATCGAATTAGCTTCCTTTATCTGATCAGAAGAAACCAACCCCGAATACATAGAGTCGGCAATAGAAGCTAAAGTGTCTGAAGGCCTAGTCTTGTAGTGTGTTGAAACAGATTTACGAATGCCATCTACACAAGAGCAAATGATGGGGATCTTGACAAAAAGCTGTGACGGAAGAATGTGGTTTTCGACATCTGGGTATGAAATGTCGATAGAATTAGATGTGAGAAGAGCGATTGGGTCAATCTGAAAAAGTGAAGCTACTTCAGAGACTTTAAGGTCAGTGTAAAGAGTGTAACCCAGAAGAGCATTGCAAGAGTTTGAGTTTGAACAGGGCTCTATAGTTGATTTAGAAGTAATTAAAGTGGCTACATTGGTTATAATCAAGAAAAGAATAAGAGGTTTTGGGTTGAACATCTTGGATTACTTCGAGAGTAACGAAGATGGAGTGTTTAAGCAAGTAAAGTATGGAGTTGTAAAAAGAGAGTTTAATCCAGGAAACAAAGTGATATTTTAAAAGGCAGGTTGCGAGTTAGGTGGAGAGGGATTGGTGAATGGGTTGCAGGGTTTTAGGGTTTGTGCTACAATAATGCTCTACAGCAAGAACGAGAGAAAGAGAGAATTGAAAGGGATGAAGAAAGAGAGTAGGCCATACACAAATGCTATGCTCAAGAGTGAGCAGACACTAGTCACATTCTCGTGCCTCGAGTTTCGGACTATACTTTCGATTGGACTAACCTGTCCTCATTTTACTTTACAAGTCCTCGTCATTTTCCACAATCTCCTCTCTCGTGGCAATGTTTATGTTGGGGGTGTTTTGGTCAATGGGAAGCTTTGGTTATGAAGATTTAGGAGCATCGAAGCGAAGTAGCAACCCCACGAATAAAGTAAATGGGTAAGGAAGCAGGAAAGAATATGTTGTTTTTTGTTTGCAATGGCTTTTGATTCTTAACCATAACCACGCCACGAGGAAGAAGACGAAGAATGGAGGCAGGGATTACTGGGGTCAAGCCTTCTTCGACTCCCTACCAACCAATCATTACATATTTCTCACCAGAATATTCACCAACACTGGTTTACCACTTCACTTTCTTAACAACAATTTTGTAGTGATTATTTGGGAAAAAAAAAAGAAAAATAAAAAGAAAAAAGTTTGCATATTATTTAATTCCATTAGAAAAGATCAAAAACCTTATCGAATAATTAAGGTTTAGGAGAAATATGTTCCATCAAATTTTAGATAGTATTTGGATTTGTCCCTATATTTTCAGATGCAGCTCTCATCAAATTCACTACAGTAAAAAGATACCTTACTATGAACAACAACTCAAGGGGAGTTTTACTGTGAGTCTCTTTAAGAGACTCAATGACACAACAAAGTATAACCGTTAAATTCGGTAAAAATAAATTTGGACATTTTATTTTTTCAATAAAACAGTTTTAATTTTACGTAATTTATGCAATTTTAATAAAACGAAGTAGAGGACTCAATGAGTCTTCACCGTCAAAATCCTCATATTAAAATTTACCTCAACTCACAAGAACAAGGAGTCATAACGCCTATATTTGAATTATTTATCATCGAATAAAGTTGAAAAAACATTATCTTGTTAAAAAATTTATACTTTTTTTACCTGCATATTTCTCCATAAAGACAAGTCTGATACTAACATCATATCTTCCAGCTGCAACGCTAAGCTCGAATCACATTATAGTTTGGATTCGCTATGATCTACAGTTAGGGAACAAGCCGAGCGAAACTGAGTATTGTATTGCTCAAGCTCAGCTCACCACTCAATCTCGTTAAAAAAGAAAAAGTTGTTCTAATTCAGTTCAGCTAGTTTGTTAAAAGCTTGTGAGCAGTTCATTTATGTGAGCAAACGAGCTTAAGCTTGTTTATAAGCTTTACTCCTTTTAACTCGTTTTAGGTTCAGTTATGCTCGATTTTTTAAAACTTTATAAATAAAAAATATTTTATATATATTTAAATACCATACATCATAATCTTTAATAAAATGATAAATAATCTAAAAATTACAATAATAATACATATTGTCAAACATTCAATAATAGTCTAAAACTAAAAAATAACAGCACATATCGTCAACGCATGAAATGAAAATTACAAAAATATTCAAAAACTAAAATATAAAAAATCACAATACAATAATAATTTTTAAGTTCATCATACAAATTATATTAAATTTTTTCTACATATTCAATATCTTTAATGATTTCTTTTACCTAAAAACAACGATAAAAAAAATTAAAATTAAGCGGTGAAATAATTAATAGTAATAACAAGAAAAATATTAATCAAATAATGTGTAGGTTCACTTTTTTCTTTATGCTATAGTGAGATCTAAGCCAATCAGCTCTAGGAATATTCCGTCTAGTTACTCGTTTTGTCATTCTCCCATTGTGGTCGTTAGAAGATGTTTCACTTTCTGCTCGTTTGGTATGTTTGGTAACGAAGAAATTCGATATGTTCGGTGAGTTCAGAAATATCTGTCGACTTAAGACTTTTTGAGAAATTCAATATCGAACTTACTATATGCGAAATAAACTACCGAACTACATGACCGGACTAGAAAGGAAAATGCAACAAAGTTAATGAAGGATTAAAGATGGAAAGCGAAAAATTGAATGAAACTATATGACTTTAAATAAAATATTACGATTACAATATAAAACATGAGAGTTGAAGCTATAAATATATTTGTTCATTCATGTCATGTTCTCCATAATGATGATTGTTTGTAAAGTAAATAACTAAGCTAAAGGGCACTAAGGCTAAAAACTGGAACTAAGACTAAAAGCAAAACAAAGTAATAATAACAATATGTTTGATCGTGTGTCTTATCATATGTTTTCCGATATCCTGTTTATTGTGTTCAATTGAGTTCTTTCTATATACAAAATATTCTTGCTGAGTTCTGCTCCTCAAAATAGATTGAAAAAACCTGTTTTATTTTGGAGAAATAAATTCCTTTAAGACAGTGATTATTGTTTTGGCTGATCTCACATCCACTCATCAAATAAGACTAGAATTGACATTGAATTTGAGTTTTACTATAAGATTCTCTTCTTCTATCATTATTCTTCTTGCATGATTAGTTCATTATAGTTGAGTTAAGAAAACTTTTCTAACATGGGTTTGAGATTTTAGGAAGGTTTGATCGTGCTAGAGCAGCGAAACAAACACAACTCTCCAACTTTAAAAATACTCCCAATCCTTTGCTCTATGTAGTGTCTTTTAAAGCTAGAGATGTGTAATAGTTCACATCTTTGAGTAAAGTCTCGATCTTTTGAGCTTCAAGTTTATAGATTTAGTGAGCTTTGTGGACTGGAAGTAGAAGAAAGAGTGAAAATGTTTGACCATAATGGACTTCCACGAACAGGGATCGAATGTTAGGCCTGAAAATTTAGGCCGAAATGCATTAGCTATGAAGACAGTTCGTGTTTCATTTTTTTTTTAAATCCAACAAGACTTCATATTGCATTACTTAAATCCACTGCAAGAGCAGCCTCAATACAATGAGGGGGACTAAGACCTCAGACAAAGCGATCGGGAAAAGAATCCGCGGCCCGAGCCAAAGCATTGGCCACCGAATTCACAGCTCGCCTAACAAACACAACTCGGATATCCACTAGAGTTGTAATAATCGAAATACAATCACAAATAATCATCCCAAACACAGAACCAAACTGGCTCCTATCCGCAATAACATTCACAGCATTGACACAATTAGATTCTACAATTACTTTGGAAAGCTTCCTCTCCTTCACCCAACTCAAAGCCTCCCGAATGGCCATCGCTTTAAGAACTCCCAGATCCATACCAGCCTCAAAATTTCTCACAAAGCCACCCACAAAAACACCCCACTCATTCCTCCTCACCACTCCAATCGATCCCTTATGACCGATAAAAGCGGCGTCCACATTAATCTTTAGCCACCCCGCATCGGGTTTAACCCAAGGCGACCCAACATCCACAACCTTGAGGCACACATCCATACTAAGATCCAATTGTCGAGCCTCCAGCCAAGCGCCAAGCAAATTGAGGCCGCACCTAACAACATATCGAGGCTGAGAAAACTTATGTCTCCAAATCACATCATTGCGATGCTGCCATAACGACCAACAAATCGCCACCATACGAGCCCAGTCACGACGCTCCAACAGCTCCATCAACTTTCTCACCCAACCCAGCGCATCAAGCGCCAGCCTTCCCCCAAACCACAAACCCGCCAGCCTCCAAATTGACTCTGCAAAGGGACAAACAAACAGAGCATGAATCGTCGACTCCTCCTGCCCACATACCCCACACACATAAGAATCAATATTAATTCCCCTACAGCCCAAATTATCCAACGTAGGGAGACAGTTAGAGATAGCACGCCAAAGGAACTGCAGTAGCTTAGGAGGCGCGCAAATGCTCCAGAATCCCTTCCAAAAACTCACCAAACCCCTGCAACCAACATTTCCCCCAGCCTCCCTTAACAACCGATACCCACTTCTTACACTATAAATCCCATTCTTCTCACCTTGCCAAAACCAACCATCAATCGAGTTATTGAGACTAAGCGGGATAGACAATATCCGATCCCTATCACAAGACAGTTCGTGTTTCATTTTGTTTGTGCTTCGTGTGTTGATTTTCACTATCATTGCTGCTACTTATGAGCTCGAGGATCCATTGTTTCACCCATCTACGAAAATGACTACGTTCCTTACATCAACATTGACGGCATTTGGCCATTTTATTGATGTAGAAACTCCAAAAGAAAATGGTGATGGTGCTACTGATGGAAGTAACCCGGAAGCTACTCTGGAGAGTTGTGAAGGTCCCATAGATTATTTGGGAAACGTGCTCATGTTTATGATGATTTTACATGTGATATTGCTGTGAGATTTTGGCCAATAGCCATACTGCTATCAGAAATTATTACAATTGGTGGTGCTATTGTCTTGTTTGAATAAGGAAATCTCCAAGCCTAGATTGCCACCTCATATCCTAAGGTGCTTTGAAATGATATAAGAGTTCATTTAATATTTTTCCATTTAACATATTTTGGTGCTCAACAATTAATAAGCTCAAATATGCCTCGAATTGTCATTAACGCATAGTTATTTATTTGTTTTATGACAAATAATTTTATTATAGGAGAGTTTATATTTATGTTTGAATATTTGAAAAATGTAGGGGTATAAAATTAATGTATATTTTGATAAAGCTATAAAGTTTTTAGTGGAAAATAATCATCCATTTAATTTGGTGTAAATTATTAAGGAAATAATTATTATAATATTCATTATTTTCTCAAAAAGACTCATTTTCAATCTAGTTGTGAGAACCATACCCTATTATCATGTGTTTCTTGAAAATAGATTTCAAGTTGTTTATAGTTAGCATTGTTAAATGATCTAAATAAGTGAATTTATATCTCAATTATTTATTTATACATTTATCTTGATGTACTACTTAGCACAAAGAAGTTTGGAGCTTTACAATTTGATATGAAATATTTGAGGGAAGCTAATGTGATATTGAGTATTAAAAATTATAAGGAATGATGATGACATTTTATTGTCACAAAGTCATTATGTGGAAAAAACTTCTATGAAAGTTTAATAGTTATGAGGTGACAACTGTGAGTACTCTTTATGATTATAATGCTTCAATAATGAAAAATAGAGAATACTTTGTATCTCAATTTAAGTATGTACAGACCATTAATTATGGTATTCAATATAATGGATTATCTATTGTACTTAAAAGTATAGTGATGTTGATTGTATCTTAGGATCAGATGAGACGAAATATACTAGAAGATATTTATTTATTGTGGCTTGGAAATTAACCAAGCAAATTATCATTGCCAAATTGACTGTAGAGTCAAAATTTATTTCACTAGAGTTAACTGACAGTGATGTTGAGTGGTTGAAAAAAAGCTTCTTAGCAGATATTCTTATAGGAATTAAACATATGCCTTTTGTATCAATGTATTGTGATTGCAAGGTTAGACTAGTTATTGCATAGAACCTTTAATGGTAAAAATTGATTTATTCAATTGAGGCACAATGTGGTAAAATAACTGTTCAAACATGAAAGTACTTTCATTGATCTTGTGTAGTCAAAAGAGGATTTGGCCGATCCTCTGACTAAACTGTTGCCAAGGAATAAAATCCTTAAGAAAAATGTGACTAAAGCAAATTTGAGTATATTAACATTTGATAGAAACCCAACCCATGAGGTTGAAGATCCTATGGATTAGGTTTTTTTTTTACAGAAAATATAATCATATCATTAAATCATAAGCCAAACTGGCAATAATACAATTGGAGCTATAAAACCCCAAATATGGAAACCCGAAAGAGAACCCCTTGCCCTTACAAGAGAATGAGCAACGAGATTCGCGGATCTCCGCACAAAGACAACTCTAACATGAGTTGTTAAAATATTCTTACAATCTAAACCCAATAAACCATAATTTGGTTTAGTTTCTTCTCCAAACTCCATCGACTCGAATGAATCCAGCCACCAAAACCTGACCCAAGGCAGGAGCAAAAAACTCAAACAAAAATTGAGAGCAATTTACTCAAACAAAAGTTGAGAGCATCAGTCCAAGTTCCGGCCAGTATTGGCCGTGACAGTGGTGGAAACGTGGTTGTGCGAGGAAGAGTGACAAAACCGAGAGATATCCGGCAAGGGGATGGCTGTGACGTCAGAAAAGAGAGATCTGTGAGGTCGAGCGAGAGAGATACCGAGAGAGAGAGTTGATCGAATGATTGAGGAAAAGATTATGGTAGTGGCCGGAGAGATCTAGACCAAGAGGGAGGTAGCAGCGAGAGGGGGAGATCTGAGAGTGGGTTGGAGAGAGGGAGAGTGAGACTGAGAGTCGAGAGGGCTACATTGTTGCGTTTAGGTTTGTTCATAAGAAGGAAGAAGTTTAAGAGGTTGAAGAGAGGGGTTTTGGAAGCAGTGGTTTGTGGCTAAGCGGCTAGGGTTTTACTCTGGCAGTATTTATGATATTGATGAATGAGATATTTTAGTCCTTCCTCAATCAGTTTATGATTGCTTTTATAGCCAATATACTAATATATTTGAGGAACAGTAAAGGACACAGTGAATGTTTACAAGTAGTAGGAGAAAAGCAGCTATTTGTAAGATCTAGCAAATGTGAATGTGATAAGACCACACCAATTTTATAGAACTCGTAAGATGTGGACAAGGAATATTAGTGGAATGAAATTGGATAGAAACAAGATTCATATAACGTGAGAAGGTCATTACATATGTCTCATGATAGCTCGAATCATATCAAATAGATTATTTAGCAAATGATCTGGAACATGTTATAGCAGTGATAAGTATTTGAATTGAGAGTGTTGGTAATGGTAGTTATCCCAATATTATCACAAGAGATTCATGAAGCATAAAGAGAAGATGTGGGTTCAATCAAATAGATGTTATACAAGAATCAAATTTCAGACGTATAGATACTAGAAAGTCTGATTGGTGAGGAAAAAATCAGTACAGATAGTAAAATTCTGCATAGATAGTAAAAATACAAGAATAAATAGTATAGAAAAAAAATATACAACATACACAAATATAACGTATAAGAAATAAAAAAAGAGTTAAAAGAGAAATAAGATCAGTAATAGTAAATGTAAAGGAATTTCGAGGACAAAATTCTTTAAGGGGGAAGATTTGTAACATTTTCATCCTTAAATCCAATAATTAATAAAATAATTAAAATGATTAATTATATTTATAATTTAGACGATAGATTAAAGAAAAATAGAGGTTCATTATGAGTGGATAGATGGTTCATTATAAGTAAATGTAAACGGGGAAAGGTTGCAGGAAAAATTAAAAGTACAAGGGGTGGGAAGAAAGTACAATTTGTGGACATGTCACAACGTGTAGTTTATTTCTAGGAGTGGACAAACTACACGTTGTGGGCACTACCATGTTTAGTTTGCTACTACAACGTGTAGTCCACTAAATGTGGCAAAAAATAGATTTTGTCAAAAATTGAAGCATGAGGTGTGATGGCTTTATTTATAAAAGGAAAGAAAGCAGGTGAAGGTTTAAAAATGGAAACATAGAGGGAATAGAAAGCTAAGAAGTGAAAGAAAGTTAGGAGAGAGAACATATGAATACACGTACAGTTATATTTGTTATAATACAGATCATAAGAATAAGTATAGTCTACATGTTCATATAATAATAGGTATATAAGATTATAGAATATAGAATGCAGACACAGTTCATAGAAAAGAATACATGATACAGACACATAATAGAAAAATGTATACAGATAATATGTTGATATGGTAAAATATATGTGTACTCACGTGTACAAATATAATTACAAAATTATAAGAACGGATGGGTTTAAAAGATGATAAGTAATTATAGATGATTACTCACTGAGCCTGTAACTCACCAATTGTAATTGTATATGTTGATTCAGGATCTGATAGTGGATAAAGGTTTATTGAATGAGAATCCAGCAAGTGGGTCAGTTGTCGCTTCCCAACACTCTCTACAACCAAGCATGTATATATAGAGAGAGATATATGTACAGACATTTATTTGTATGTTATGTGTGTTCTTTTTATGATCATATGCTATATGAAAAAAATTATGTAGAATGCTATATGTTATGATATATATGTGTGATTTATTATAGCTTGACATTTCGTTGATTATACAGACATACAACAAATGCATACAAACCTTGCCTAAAAACTTGAGCATTGTGTTGCAGTTGAACAGGAACATATTAGTATAATACGGGGCTGTGCACATGTGACGTATTACAGTAACATGAATCATGTTCTAGACAGAGCCATAGGCCGGACTGTATACTATTATATGCATTCATGACATACAATTTCTACATGATTTTCAAAAAAGTAAGCGCACATGAAATTTTTTTTCGAAAGTTCTACATTATGATTTAATAAAAAAGTTAAATTACATGATTAATACATCAATCAGTTTAAGGTGTTTCATGGTGCATTATGAAAACAATTGGAAAGCCACATCATCTTCATTTTGCACCTCCTAATATGGGTCCTATTAGCTTCAATTTAATCTTCCAAATTATGCCACTGAACTTCTCCTTTCTACCTCCAAACCGTGACCAAATCTTGACAAGAAAGTGGCTTATGAGATGTGTCATTAGCTTTTTATGTACTTCAAAACTGTCACTTAGCTTCTCCAAACTGGTTTCACTAAGATGCTTCAATTCATGCCAAAAAAAAGACACCTAGCTGCTCAAATTCATCACCAAAGCAAGACACTTTAGCTGCTCCAATTCAAGTCCATAATGACAGTCATGATTGCACTTCTTCATCTCAATTTGTCTCACAACATATGCATATGAATGTTCCACAAGTCGATCATATATCAACACAATCCATCAAGCTCACAATTGCCAAATCGGCATCGCAAAATGTACATATATATTTACTCACGAGGAGTTCAGCGTAATTCAGCGTATGAAAATGAACATACCTACTGTGACCCCCGAATTTAAATACCACTTACGTATTCTTCTCTCCTGCAAGTGATACTTAAATCCAGAAATCATGTTTTTATTTTGGATTAAAATTTAAATCATAATGATTAATAAAAATGGAGAAACAGAATTTGAATTCCATGTTTCATAAACACAATATAATATATAAACAAAATTTACAAATATAGTTTTCCAGGTTATTTATGAAACAGGAACCCTAATGATTCCTTTTTCAATTATAACCCGGCCAAAATACATTTAATCGGAAACGTGAAACTGTCATGTACATATAATGATATCAAACACTAGTCCAGAGAGATTTCAGCACACCTCGGTCCTTTATCTACACGTCAAACCTGAGAAAAACACACCTCTCGTCCAAAAAGATCGTCGCAAAACCCTGCCGAGCGTTGCAGGCAATAAATTGCATGAGTATTACTCAGTAAGCAACACAACCGTAAAAGGTCGATTTCATTCGTATTCATAATAATTAATTAATCGAGCACACAATTCAAATTAATAATATACATTAATTATAAGTCACAACCATACAAACAAAGCTTCATAATACTCAAGTTTTAAGGTACCTGAGAA
>CANYCX010316444.1:0-11023 GCA_948193385.1 Breynia disticha f. nivosa
AAATATTATGGCCTGTCTATATTGCTAAGTCCCTCAAACTCCTCTACCTATACCAAATGATGAACTCGATATTACTCCTCTACCGATACCTCAGTTAACACTGGCTGAAGAAGTTCCTGGTCCACTACCTTATTGCAATGGTCGAGGTTCTATTACATTTCTACCAACAATCATTACATTGATTCAATTTGGACAATCATTAAAGAAATGTACCTGTTGACCATAAAAGTAACATCCTTTTGTTAATCCTCTACACTCTCTAGTATGTCTTCTTGAACAATGCTGATGAATAGACCAGGTAAATTCTAGAGCAAGAATTGCACTACTCCATCCTATCCTAACATATACTCGTCTCATTGCTCTTGCATAAGGTATTTGAGATGGAGGAGGTTGAGTTCTAGGTCCTGTATAACCTTTATATTTAGTATAGGTCAACGTAAATTTGACTTTCTTTCCAGGTCTTGTGAACTCTCGTGGGTGTATTTCTACTTCGTAATTTCTCATTTCTATTCTGTTAATCTGCCTTTGATTTTTATTATTCAATCCATCTTTAAATCCTATTCATTTGTCTCTTTCAATAAGGATAATATGAGCAACATAGTAAGATATCTGGGTAAATTTCATTTCTTACTCTGTTACTGTCATATTTCCTTGCTTCAAAGCTAGGAATTCTTTCTCCTCAGCATATGTATATACTGCTAACATATATTTTCTCCTGTATTCCAATAAGAAATTATCCCATGTAAGTAATGGAGAAAATTCCATAACATTAGGGATAATCTTCCACCAATTATAAACTTCTCCTTACATTAAAGATATTGCAAGGTCTAATCAGTCCTTTGGCATCACCCGGTCATAATGAACACCCTTTTTGTTCTTTCTAACCAGGTTTAATCCACTACTGGATTTATTATCTCAATGAATTCCACTACCCCAACTTCTTTGGCTCTTTAAAATTCTTGGATCTCATATATATTTATAGGTGGATCTCTGTATATAGGATAGTAATGTGGATATGATGACTAATATGGATCATGATAAGATGGAGCACGTGACATCTCTATTATCTCATGTAGATCTATTGCTCCCTCTCTCTCTCTGGTGAATGATGTGCGAGTGACATATGTTTTATATAAGAAATAAAAACAATTTAGCACACCATACAAACACAATGCATGTTTTAAATCACATTTATTTATACTCCCTAACAATCCTATCCATGCATTAATACCAAAACATAATGCCAAAAAATAATTTCCCTATTAATCATATGATTAACACTATCTTATAAATAATAAACCATACTTATGTAATTAATCATATTATAAAAATCCTAATAATTTAAAAATTTTCATTTATTATCATATATCTAATGTTTATACCATTTATTTATCTTTTATTTACTAATTATAAATTATTTTACCATTGAGATGGCTACAACACGGCCTGAAACACAGCCCATGTTAGTGTAACATGTTCAATGGCACGACCGCATTTTAAACTAGCATGCACCCTATTTAATATGCAACATGGTGCCTTTGTCAAATTGGAACGACCCATGTTGAACCTGCTGTAATCGTAAATATACCTAAAATCAACCTTAAATAAGCTATAACATAACTTTAAATAAAACATCCCATTACTATGCTCTCATCATATATTATTTATATATTTTATTCATCAACACACATTATTTTCTATTGTATCCTTATTCAATCACTCAACTTAAAATTTTTTTATTAATTATCTTTAATATCTTAAAAACCTATTTACTAACCACTTTAGTAACCTTTTTAAATACACTCAATCATTCAAATGTAATATGAAGAATGTTTTACCTATATATTAAAATTTTACAAAAGCTGATGGAGGAGAGAGGAATCATTAGAGCATCAGATGGCCATATTCCTTATCTTTATTTTCACCTCAAACCAAAACTAGTTTAATGAGTTACCAACTCAGTGAATATACTTTTAAATATGACTCTAATCTTTAATCAATATATGTCAATTATATATATTATTTCAACTCTTTTAAGCAAGTTTTCAAAATATAATATGTAATTCATTTTTCTATCATTCTCAATCATGTATTCTTAACTTCTTTTCAATCCTCTACCTCTCTATTTTTTTTGTCCTTTATCTTTAGTATATTTTATATAATTTTCTTTATAGAGTTACGTACCTCATACTCTTCTTGATGCGTGAGTATTTACATTAATCTCTAATTTTTTTATCTGAGCCTCCCGGTATCTCTGACACATTGGTCGAGACTAATCCGGGTTTGGAGTGAGAGGCACAGCTCCTCGCTCACGGGGGCGACTCTCCTCAGACTCGAACCTGAGTTCATGCTTTAATGGGAGGGTTGGATTGCAAGTCCAACCAACACCTCGTGGGTTGCATTTATTTCTAATAACATATTTACTATGATTAATCTATTAACTACTCTAATGATTGATATAACAATTACTTTTAATGCTTCAACATAAAACATCTCATATATGCATACGTCAAATTTTGTACCTTTATTCTTTTTCTCTATAGTGACTATCCTTGTTTGATTCTTCTTCGAGACTTTTTTGTAATTTAGACCCGTAGGTTTTTATCTAGATTAGAAGATCACTTGATCTTTAATATCACCCTAGGTTATAATATCTTTCACTCTACATTCAAAAATCTTTCACTCTAGATATAAAGACCTTATACTCTAGATTCGAAGATCTTATAATCTAGATCCAAAGATCTTATACGCTAGATCCAAAGATCTTATACTTTAGATCATTGTAAGTAGCAACATTTCTCTATTAGATTTTATGCGAAATGAATTTTCATAACATAAATCAACTATTGTATTAACATTCTATAAAAAAAGTTTGATATGACCTTTGCTAATTTTTAGCATACCAAACATCAAATAATCATTCAAAAAAATTTCATTAATCAATAAATCACAATAACACTTCAACTATAGGCAACCATGGCAATGTTACAATCCCTTCATGCCACAAGCTCACACTCTAACAACCATCTAAACGGTATTTGTATCTATAAACATATAAACCATTCAATCCATACCATATATAGCAAGCAATTAAAAATATTATAATCATAAAACATCGAATATAAATTTGGGTAGTATACTCACTTTGTTGATGACTCATCATCCATATATTGTTCTTTTTATCTCTTTCCTACATTTGTTCATAATCCTATATATAATTTCAATCCAATTTAACACTTGTGCATTGCAATTAAACAAGGAAATACATATAAATGCATGTTTATAAAATTTTAGCATTTTTAGGTTTAAATTTCTTTTACCATGGCTCATTTATTTTAAATCCACTTGATCAGAATATTTACTATGTTATTCTTGACTAACACCAATTATACCTCTAAACAATTATTCTATATGTGAAAAAATATGAGTTTTCACTGTTTTCTATCCAGTTACTTTGTAAATTCAAATATTATCATAAAACTTCATAATTAATGTCTTATTTTATTTTCCCTTAAGTTAGACTCCTTAAAGTTGATTCCAGGTGGTGGTGGCTGACATGGTTCAACTTGAGTAGATTATGAAAATTACCACAAGTCTACATCTTTTTCCACCTCTTCCACTTCTTGCTTTATAACCATCGACACCATTTTCAACATAACTCTCTCCGGATAAACAAAATGAAGTGATTAAAAAACTAAGCTCACAGATTATAGACATTCAATCCATACCATATCTGAAAATGGAGAACCATTAAAAAAATTACGGGTTTAGTTTTGATGAAAACCAGGGCATGTAGTGCTTAAGAATTTTCATTTCAAAACGATGAGTCAAAATGATATGGGGTAAATTTTCATGAATTCTTAACATACAGTGTCATTTGACCTAAAAATTTCAAAATAAAACTAATCTCTATCTATTTTTAAAAATTATAAACTTTTAATATTGTAAAGCTAAAAATTCTGAATAGAGGATTACCTTGGTGTCAAAGATCAAATATGCATGATTTGATTAGCTAAACTCTTAAGATATTTTAGAGAGGTTGCTAAGATTTTTTAGAAGAGAGTTATGGAGTTATTTTTTGCAGTTAGAAGTGTTTAGGCTTTACAAATGAGAAAGAATTCTGAAAGAGTGGTGTTTTTTATATAGACTTTTTGTCCTTTTCTTTAAATTTGTAAATCTTTTACTTAATTTACATTTAAGTCCTCCTCTTTCACTCTAACCATTCTAATCCCTTGTCTCTTACTTTTTTTTATTCTCTCTCTAATTAATAAATATAAATAATTTATTATTCTGTAACTATATGCATGTTAATGAAATGCATGCTGATGTTTAGGTTTTGAGTATGTTTTATTGAGTTCATCAGTCAATTTTATAGTTTCTTTTATTCTTTTCACCCTAATACTTTCTCTATCAATTAAATTATCATAAGATTTGTATTTAACTCCATTTATATTTCTATTTCATTCATTAAATAATTCAATGAATCCACAATAAAAAATGCTCTAATGATATGCATGTTTATAAAATGAATACTATAGTGTTTGATTTCAAGGTCTCTAGGTTTAAGATTTAACATTGAATCCTTGACCATTCAAACAAAATCAAACAACAACCATGTTATGACATTCAACACCCAATATCATCACATGTCATCTATGTACTCATATAAACCTATCATTTATCAAAACATCATACCAACACACATGATATGCATAAGGTGTATATATGTACATATATTTGTAAAACATGTCTGGTATGAACAGAGTGCGAAGGAGTTGTTGCTATCGCACCTACTGATAGTCCCTCAAGAAGCTCCTATCTAGCTATTTAAACCTGAAATAAAAAATTACACATCTTATGAGTTGCAAATTCAGTAAGTAATCATTTTATATATTTGAATAATTATTTCAAACTTATTGCACTGGTTCTTATTTCATATGAACATGTAACCTGTATACATGTTATCATGTGAACAAGTAACCTATACCATAATACATCGTATATGTTTATATAAATAATCTAACTGTCATCTATAATATACCCTTACATATCCAACATAAGTCGTACACAAATCCAAAGGTCCTCTACATAAATCCAACCGTCTTATGCAAATCCACCTCCAATCTCTGTATACATCTTCCATATTTCATCATATATCCAATAAAATTCATATTGATTTCACACATACACACACACAAACACAAACATATGTACAAAATTACGATATAACATCAACATTTTCATATTCCATAGTATGTATAAATAAAAATATAATTATAATTAACTGAATTAGATTACTCATCTGCTCAGCTGAAATATTCAGAGGTTCCTAGACTCCACTTCAATCATGTCATCTAATCTATCGTCCTACACATACAATAAATCATCTATCACCATATATACATATGTAAAATTCTATTCTCTGACTTATTTTCAATGTATATACCTAAAATTTTCATTTCTTTCCATGTCTAGATTCATCCATAAGCACACTAACTAAAATAATTCACTACACTCATAATCTTCACAATTAGTTTCTAAATTACAAATGTTCTTCTTACCTTTTATATTTTGATCTTTCTTAATAATTTCCTTCCTTCTCTCTTAGCTTTTTAAGACCAATATTGTATACGGTTCACTAGGATGAAAATTTGTAAATTATAGGAGAGTTTTCTTTGGTGTTTTTTTAATGAAAAAGCTAGAATAGTTGCTGTTTACTTTTACTTCTTCGTTTCAACCAACTCCTTCTTTTGTTTCCCAATTTTTCTCATTTTTCAATAGCACAACACGACCATGTTACTTTACAACATGACCTGTGCTAGGCCACATGACCACCGTGGCAAACAACACGGTCACCTGCTCATCGATTTCATGAACTAGAAAAATTTGTGCCTAAATACATAAACTTAGACGTTAATTGCATTTAGGGTACAAAATTTGGACGCTAAAGTTGGACACAAAAATGTTGGACGGCGAAAAATTTATCATATTACAAGTTTTTATCAACTTGTACCTCTCATTAGTTAGACGTTTTCGAACATGTCTGTCAAATGTATGCCTAGATATACAAAAATAGATAAATTGTCGGGATCTACGCCTTCTTTAATGTCATTAGTCACCATATTACGTGTAAGACCTATTTTCAAAATCATGATTTTTGATAAATCTCATATTTAAAACGAATATTTAACCAAATAAAATATTAGTAGAGGAAATAAAGATAATACATGCATTTCCATTATAAACACCAGGCCAACATTTTACAATTAAAATGTTTAGAGTTTTGCGGAAGCTGTAACAAGGTTTGAAAAACAAACCCAAAATGCATGTAAAATATGTACAAATATATATAAGTACAAAATATCCAAAACTCAAAATCGGGAGCCAAGACCTCTGAAAACGTATCGTACAACTCTAAGCCCACCGCAAATCACTGAGTCCAGCAGCTATCTACGATCCACACAACCACAATTAACATACATACATGTGAGTATTTTTCAATACTCAGTAAGTGCTTTTACATACTTACCAAGGTAGTTAATGCATAATTAATCATATCTTATTACAATTTAAGTATATTATACAATAAGAATAACTGTCCTACTGCTCAATTCTGTGCTTAAATCTCAGTTTAACTTCTGTTCAGTCTATTTTCCCGGTAGCAAGATCGTGTCGTGTTGAGCATGAGGGTCATGCTCATCATTTTTTCAAGAGCATTTCAGGCACATCTCGTAGTCTTTAACACGGCCTCAGCACGATGGCATGTTGGTCAACATGGAAGTCGTGCTGACTCTCGAAAATGCACATCCTACTTTTGTTTTATAAAACAATCAATACAACAACCAATTTCTTTAAGGCCAGTACTTAACCTGGATAATTTAGACACCATATCTACTGTGTTTTCACTCCAACAACAACATACATTCACTCAATTTGCTTTCCATATACTCATAACATAGATGCTTAGTAAACATAAGCATTCATATAAGCATAACCTCATAACACCAATAATATTCCAACATCCATACATCAACCAAAATGAATCAAATATGTATGAATGGAATATGAAATGCAAATGAATTCCAATGCAATTCACATGCAAAATTCCATGGAGTATTGCTTTTCTTTTCTCTTTTTCTTTTCTTTTCTTTTATTCTTTTTCTTTTTCTTTTCTTTTCATTATTTCCTCGATCCCAGACCGGCATAGAACCCAGTCTGGCATTGAGCCCAACTTAGAATATCATCGTTCCCTGACCGGCATCGAGATCTCTCTCAGAATCATCCTTAGGCCCAGCCTATGATATCACGGCCATGTTTCACACAATGCTAATGCAACACATGAATGGATCAAATGCATTCATTAAGGCCACTATGAATCTCATATCATATCCATCAACATACGTCATAAGCAAATGGTATCATATGCTCAATAACAAAGCAAATCATATGCTTTAATCTCATTCATATTTCATAAGAACATAATCTATATGAACATCAAGGTATAAACCATCAAATAACATAATATACCATCTCATTGTAATTAAATCAAAGCATAATCGTGCCATCAATTCATTCATAACTCATCAATTATATATTTGCCTCATAAGTAAGCTTTGCTTACACAAATTATATAAATACTATAAGATCATCAATAACATCCAAGCTCACATAAGCAATCAAGCTCAACACATATAACATTCATTTTAGAGAAAGGCACTCAAAAACACAAAAGTCCATTTAGGACACGTTTTTGCTATCATTTTAACATATTTGCTTCAATCTCAAGTATGATTAACCATATAGATGCAAGACCTAAAATGGTAAGTGTAAACGACACTTACCTCGATAACCATATAGGTTGTTAATAACTTATTCCACAATTTGTTTCATCTATACAAACCTCAATTACAGCCTCAAACCTTAAATCCTCACTCTCTTTCAAAAAATTTAGCAATTCTAACTTATACATATTCATTCAATGTAACGCCCCAAAAATTTTAAAAAGTTTGAAATTTAAATTTAAATGGATGAATATAGAAAGAAATAGGACTTTGTTTCCGTATGAGTATTAATTAAATCAAGAAGGAATTAAATCAAATTAATTAAATAAAGATACAATTTTTATTTCGTATGTACAGAAAATTATGAAAATTGAAAGAGAGTTAATTTGGGCAAAAAGAAATAAGATGACAAGGATGCGAATTAATTTAAATTAAAAATTTAATAAATATTATATTGCTTATGTAAGTAAAATTGTGAATGTGGGAAGAGGATATTAGGGCAAAAAGGAGGTAACATTTGGGACAGGGGTATTTTAGTAAAGGGGGACATAATACACCACACAAAACCCTAAAATTTCACTTTTTCTTCTCCTCAAAACATACCAGCCCCCCTTGTTCCTCCTCTCTCTCATGATCTCACTCTTTCCCTCCCTCACATGATCTCCCTTTCTCCGTCACCTCATCTCCATCCAGTTCTCTCCCGCCATGCCGCCCTCCTGCAATCATCTCTCTCTCTCTCAACAACTCCCTTTTTCCTCTCCACTATGCACCTTGCTTTTCCTTTTACTCCACAGCCGCCACCATTATTTTCTCCACTGCAGGCGCACACCACTTTCACACCACCATGGCCGACGCACGCTCCAGCCATCCCTTCCTCTTTAACTTTCAGCAAAATAGAAACCCCTTTGAGAAACTAGGTGGGTTTTCTTTAAAATAAAACCCTAATTTCATATTTTTGTTGAGATAAGAATTACTAAAATTTTAGTGAGAGAGTTGGATTCTTTCTTTGGGCAGGTTAGCGATGGATTAAGAGGGCGAATGTGGGCCACGAAAATTATAAATGTAGGAAAATGAATTGGGGTGAAATATATAATTGATTAATGATTGCTTTAGAGGTGTTTAGAATGTTTTGAGATGAGATTTTTGTTTTGTTGGGAGCAATAATAGATTAAAAGAGGCTATTGATGTTTTTCCAATTAAAGGTTTTGGTTGGATGTACATGTGCTAAGATTAAAATTTAAAATGTTAATTAATGGAAATTTGTGGGAAATGAGTTGGAAAAATGTAATTAACTAAGAAATTGTTTTAAAGGGAGCTAAATTGTGACAATATAGATTTTTGTGATTTGGAAATGTTATTAATTAAGAGTGATTATGATCGTTCTCTTTTAATGGGTTCGTCAGGGTGGAATTTAAAATATTAAGGTTTATCTAAATTGTTATGATACCTTACGTTAAATTAATATTGTTATTAATTTTGGAATAGAGTGAAATTTGTAAATATGATACATTTTTAATTGCGGTCTTATTTAATTAATTCTTATGAGAGAAGTTGATAAGAATTTGAGGCATGGATACGATTTCTTATGTACATATATACATATATACTTACAAACGTAAATTGATAAGTGAGATAAAGAGAAATAATAAATGGGGACATTTAATATGGAAGAATTTAATCAACTAAATCATGAATTGATCGTAAATTCTACATGTTAATATTTTAGGAATCTGAATCAGAAGGGAATTGTAAAGTCGCTAGGAAAACAAGCCTCGCAAATTTCGAGGTAAGTGTTCTACACTTACCATGTTTATGGGTTGAGTAATTGAATGGCACGAAATTGTGGAAACCTTGCTTGATGAATGTGATTGTTGAGCTATGAAATGATTTATGTGAAAGTATAACTTGATATGAGATTCCATAATGAAATACTTTGGTGGTTGTGATGATAAGATTTCTCGTGAAGGACTCGTAATGAATCTAAGGTTTAGTATACAAAATGTTAGCATTGTATCTCTTAGTTCTGATGGAATACGTTTAAATTACAAAAGTGGTGAAAGGCTTAGAGAATAGAAGATACGAGAATGCACTTATGATATGAATGTGTTATTCCAAATGCATGAGTGTACATTAATATGAATTAATAGATGATATATACTATGATGGTATGATCGTAGAGTAAGTGTTCATTTGTGACTTTTATAAGCGTTCTTACCCTTACTATTGTTGATGAAGAATTTATGTGTTCTTAGAAACTTTGATTAAAAGCTTTCTGAGCTAAGAAGGAAATTGCTAATAAGAGAAGATGCATACAGATATATATATATGTTTATATGCATATTTACTTGATTGACTGTTGTTTTATTTGAGTATTACGAGTAGGATTGAGATTATGCATGATGATGAGATTGTTATGGTATAATGTAATATTGACATATGAATGTGGCTTGATCGATTTGTTATGCTCATTGTGAATATATGATTTAATGATATGTGATCAACCTATATGAGTTAAAACTGTGGTGTGAGATTGTTGTTGAATTAGAAAATGCTATGGAGTTGACATGGTTTGCCTTAATTACCATTGAGCATGTGGACTGAAGCTTTTGTGCAGTGTTTTGTGCATCAAATTTGTAATATGACATTGAGGTGTTTATGTGAGCTTAATTGTGATAGTAATGACGGCACAAATGTCTGAGACATGTACGTTGGCTGTGAGACTCAAAATTAAAACCATTATTTTACAAATATTCAAAACCAACCTTGATTTTAATTTCAAATCTCAAAAATAAAGAAACTTTTATCCAAACCTTTCAAACATTTCCGATACAAACATGGATATAGGAAAGAGTTATAAAACAATAATGTGAAATGTAAAAGTAAATACATTTCTTTAAACATCTTTTCATAACAGTCCACGTTTGTGAAATACGTGCTCGAATCCTCCTCGCGGCAAATCCTACTATACCTGTACAATCATTTAAAACAAACAAAAGGGGTGAGTATAAAGATATACTCAGTAGGTGTAGACCCAATTTAAGTTTAAATGAAGTGTAGGGTCCAGTTAGCATCGACGTGCTGATGAACACGAAGTTGCATTCATCCCTTCATCCCCAATAATTAGGTACCATACTGAAATATCAGTTCATTCGTATGCACTTTGCATATCCAACACGGGGACGTGCTGGTAAGTACAACAATAAACACATTTCAGAAATATTTATTAATAGCATCAGCTATTT
>CANYCX010316449.1:0-14149 GCA_948193385.1 Breynia disticha f. nivosa
TTTATAACCTAAAGATTTTGTAAAATAAAATGATTTGATATGAGTATACATATATGTTGTGAAATGAGTTTGAGAAATTGAAACTTTCCTTTAATGAAATGTATTGTTATTTTTCCTTATTTTAAATTAAACTTTGATTTCCGAGTTTAAGTATTGTCTGTAGAAGGGAAGTTATACGTGGATAATATTTAAATTCGGGGGTTACATTTTGGAAGTTAATTGAGTAGTTAGTGGGTACATTTTTGAAAAAAACATGGTAAGTGAGATTATAAAAAATAGACATATTTAAAAATGAATGTTAAAAATGTATATTATAATTAAAATGTGTGCCTCCATGTAATAATCCCTATTTAAAAAGAAAAATAGTCCATCAATTGTTATATTTATGAACTGTAATATTAAACTTGGAATATAATAAGTCCTATTAATATATTATAATATAATTTTGTAGTGCTAAATCAACATATTTTATTTGTCTCACTTCAAGTTAGAGGTGGAAAAGCTGACTCGAAACTGGCGGGTCGGACTAAAATTTGTCCGGCCCGACCTGTTAGTTCCAGAACCAGAATCGAAACCGATCCAGAACAGCCGAAACAAGCCATGTCCAGTTATAAGGTTCATGGAACTGTGAATCGACGGTTCGGTTACTTTTTGAAAGAAAATTGGACTCGAACCACTGGACCGGACGAACAGGTTCGAAACCAGAACCGGAATCAGAACAGAACTATCCTGAACCGGCTACACAAGGTTCCTGTACAAGGGAACCTTAAACCGTGTTCGGAAAAGGCGGTTCGGACCGGATTTATAAGCAATTCTTCTATTTATATTAATTATAATTTATTTTTTTTTATTAAATAATATTCACTAGTTGTTAGAATCAATTACAATTTTACTAAAATAAATACATTAAGATTTTAAATAAATGTGTGTTAAAAAAGTGAAAACAATCATTTATCTTAATAAAATATAGAATTGTCAAAAAACAAAAATTAATAGCTGAAAGTCAACTTGCAAGCCTTTATGAAATAAAAACTAAAAAATCACAATTATAATTTCAAAATGGCAGATATGAGTAAATAATAGCAAATCCACGGGCATTTATGAGAGCTCTCCCAAACCCAAATTAAAACTCCACTCACATCACGTGCTTTCTCTCTCTACTTCACCTCTTTTCTCTCTCTCTTTTTTTAAGCAGTAATTTATGTCATTTTTAATCAATCACTCTAAAATATTTATTTTATTTTTAAAAATATAATAATTACAATATTAATTTTATTTAACTCTAATTAATTTTATTATATTTTAAACATTAAGAAAATATTTAAATGTATACATCTTTTTATAATTTTTATTGTTAATTTTATAATTAATTAATCAATATAAAAAGTTTATTTATTCATTGAAGAATTATATTTTTTATGTTCAAATAAAATTAATTTTAAATATATCTTAATTAATAATTAACTCAACTATAATATTTTTTATTTATTAAATTAAATTAATAAATATAATTTTTAAAAGTAATTAATATGTATTAAATTTATAAATTTAAAAAGTACAATAATTTTTTTATCTACTTTAAATTTAAATTAAATTATTATTATTATCCAGCCACTTCAAATTTAGTGTGGGTTTGGAAATGGTCTCAAAATCCACTGCAACTGGCTCTACTACTCTGTATTAAAAAACACTTTCTATAAAAATACCAACAAAAAACAGAGCATAGAAACACAAAACCAAACATGAAGAACAGAATCTGATCATCTTCCTTCCTCTCTCTCTTTCTTGCAAAGAATGGACTTTATTTGACAAAAATAACTCAAACCCATTTCTCCAAACCTCAAAAGATCACTTCTTTACAGTCTCCAACTGTGTTTTTTTTTATGGCAAGTTCTGGTGGTGTAGGCTTTAATACAGAGGCACCGACACCACCACCAATTTCAAGCGCTCAAGAAGTCTTTCAATGGCTAAAGAACTTACCTTTAGCTCCAGAATATCATCCCACTCTTGCTGAATTCCAAGATCCAATTGCTTACATTTTCAAGATCGAGAAAGAAGCTTCCAAGTATGGAATTTGCAAAATAGTCCCTCCTCTTCTTCCTTCTTCCAAAAAGGCCACAATTGCTAACCTCAACCGCTCTCTTGCTTCGCGTTCTCCCTCGAACTCACCAACATTCACCACACGTCAGCAACAGATCGGGTTTTGCCCTAGAAAGCCCAGGCCTGTGCAAAAGCCTGTGTGGCAAAGTGGTGAATATTACACATTTCAAGAATTTGAAGCAAAAGCTAAGTGTTTTGAGAAGAATTACTTGAAAAAATGCTATAAGAAGGGCCAAGGAGGTTTATCTCCCCTGGAAATTGAAACCCTGTATTGGAAAGCCACTGTGGATAAGCCATTCTCAGTGGAATATGCAAATGACATGCCGGGTTCAGCCTTTTCGGCTAGGAAGAATGGCGGAAATGGTGTTGCTGGAGAGAGTGTTACTGTTGGGGAGACTGAGTGGAACATGAGAGTGGTTTCGAGGGCAAAAGGGTCTTTGTTGAGGTTTATGAAGGAGGAAATACCTGGCGTTACTTCTCCTATGGTTTATATTGCTATGTTGTTTAGTTGGTTTGCTTGGCATGTTGAGGATCATGATTTGCATAGCTTGAATTACATGCATATGGGTGCTGGAAAGACTTGGTATGGCGTGCCTAGAGAGGCTGCTGTTGCTTTTGAAGAGGTGGTCAGAGTTCATGGTTATGGTGGAGAGTTTAATCCTTTAGGTTCTGCATTGAATTCATCGTCATTTGTTAGCTTCCCCTGTTTTCTTTACTGTTTTTACTGTTTACATTGATTTTTTTTGGCTTTGGTGATTGGTTAGTTCTGTTGTTAATAGCTGATCTTAGTAACTTCCAAAGAGAATGTGTTGAGTGCTTGAACAGTACTATTTTGACCTTGTTTTGACTTTGAATTGTGGGCACAACCATGTGATGTGCTTTGTCTAGAAATGGTTGCCATGACATTTCTTATTTACGATTGTTGTAATTGTAGTGAATGAGAAGCTTGACAGAGGAATTTGTTGGAGATACTTGTGTGGGAAGCATCTCCCGGACCTTTTTCTTTCTTAGCATTAGCATTAGATAGGGCATAGTCACATAAAATTTTAAACTTCCCTCCAGAATGCTTGTTGACTCCATGAGAAAGCCCTGGTCTTGTGTCTCCTATGTTCTGTAAAACAGAAATTTATTATTTTAGGGTAACAAAAAGAAGCATTGTATATTTATCTAGATCAAGTGAGTATCTGCCTTTGAGTGACTTGCATGCTTAACTTCCTTATGTGTGGTTTGGTTCCAAATTTCGTGCTTTACTAGCTTTATTTGTTTTCTGGTTTATTCCCTCCTTTTCTGGTTAATTTGTTGAATAGGATATATAAGTGATTTTATTCAGGTTACTGAAAAGCATCTACCTTCTATCAGTTACATTTGCTCTCCTTGGTGAGAAGACCACGGTTATGTCACCTGAAGTATTTATTAGTGCAGGTGTTCCATGCTGCAGGTACAATCTTCAACATTTTCATGTTATGTCTTTTCTTGGTATTGTTTAGATTTGTGGACTCTCTTGAGATGACCATTGGACTATAGAGTTTGTGATTAAATTTGATGAGACATTTTTTTATATGCTTACAATTGTTAGCTTTTGGACTGCGATAATCTTTTGATGGTCATTTTTAGCTTAAGTCGTTACAGATTGTTATGAAATTTACTACTTTAACACATCAATGTATATGATTTTCAATTTGCTTCCTGTCAGGTTAGTGCAAAACGCTGGGGAGTTTGTTGTCACTTTCCCACGAGCATATCATTCTGGATTCAGTCATGGTAAGGCACTTTGCTCTCTGTTTTAGTTCAAGGTGTGAACTTTTGTTGACTTGCATGAGCATGTGTCTTTTTCACAATTTTGACATGTAGGATTTAATTGTGGAGAGGCAGCTAATATTGCGACTCCTGAATGGTTGAGAGTTGCTAAAGACGCTGCTATAAGAAGAGCGTCCATAAATTATCCTCCCATGGTGTCTCATTTCCAGTTACTTTATGATCTTGCACTTGAATTATGTACAAGGTATGAGTTACTGTTCTCTTCAGTTCTGATTTGGTCGTTGAAATTAGCAGCAGAGTAGTTGTTCATATTAGCCTTTTGGCTTTTTAAAGAAACAGTGCCTTCTGAATTTGATTATTTCAAATTCTGAATGTAGTTTGCACATTCACAGAGCTTGTTAAAATATCACATAGTATCTTCCATTGTTGATAAATTTACTCTAGAAGTTCAATTTCAATTTCTATTTCTTATGAAAAGCATCTTCAATTATTTTCTTTTTTAAAAAAATTCTCAGTGGGTACCTGTTATAATCTTGTGATCCTTTTTATCCTATTGGTATTTGTTATGTAAATAGATTGGTTTTACCTCTGCAAAAAGTGTCAAAAAGTTGAAACTCCCAGTTTTATTTGGTGTTTGGTTATTTTTCGCTCAGTCCTAGCTCATTTTTCCCCTCATCTTTTCCTTGCAGAATACCTATGATTGTCAGTTGTAAACCACGGAGTTCTAGACTAAAAGATAAGCAAAAGGTTGAAGGTGAAACACTGGTTAAAGATATCTTTGTGAAGAATGTAGCACATAATAGTGGTCTGCTTCACTGTCTGGGAGATGGAGCTTCAGTTGTGATTCTTCCCCACAGTTCTTCACTCTCTCTTTCTTCCAATTTACGTATTGGATCCCAGTTAAATCTGAACTCTTCTCTAGGGTTATCCAATCACAAGGGCTTCATGAAATCCTTGAAAGGTCCAGTTCCTTACAACATTATGCCTGATGACAGTGAATTTAGTCAAAATAAGGGATTCCTATCAATGAAAGGAAAGTTTGATTTTGCGTATGAACGAGAAACACAAACTGAAAATGCGGGTTCCCATAGCGGGAGTGACATTTGCGGTGATAAGTTGTCAGATCAGAGGTTGTTTTCATGTGTAACTTGTGGAGTTCTGAGTTATGATTGTGTAGCTATCATTCAACCAAGTGAAGGAGCAGCTAGATATTTAATGTCAGCGGATTGCAGCTTCTTCAACGATTGGATTGTTGGTTCTGGAGTAACTTCTTACAAGACTGTTCTCAGCAGTAGGAATGTGCTGCAGACTTCCTCTACAAGTAGGTTTTGGCTCACTGCTCTTCTGATTTTTTTGTTTATTTCCTGTTATGTTTTTTTTTTGTTAGAGGTGAATGAACATTGACCAAAGAACCTATACATCACAAACATGCAGTTCCTAACTTTCAGGGAAGTGTTTAAATAAAGTGATGTCTATTGCATTGGCTTATACACCCTTCGTTGCAGTGTACTGCTACTGCATGCCATGATGGGACCTGATCGTTAGGGGAGGATCCCAGACTGTCAAGCAAGCATTTACTTGTTTAACATGAATTCTGGTCATCCTCTTGTAAGAAAATAACAGCTGGAAATTGAATTTTTCACCTTTCAGTATCAAATTAGAGCTTTGTTTTTTGTCTTTATCTGGTCATGTTTTAGCCAGTGGAAAAATGCGGCAGCTTGATTCGAGGATATAATTATTGGTATTTTTGTCTGTTCCATGAGGAAATGGTAAAATATGGGTGATTTATGTGTAACACTTTTTTGCGGGTTTATGTAAAGTACAATAATGGTGCCATGCGAACCTGGTCAGATTTTCTAGACTTCATTTGATCACATTTTTTGGGCTTGTCTGTGGCCTAGATATATGGAGCACAGATTCTATTTTTCCATCTGCTTGCCTCTTTAAATATCATAACTATTGATCATAATAATTATTGAAAAAATTAAGATTTTATCTGAGCTCCTTCGTTGGTATGCTGCCCAGAAGTTATTTCTTTATGCTGACTGTCTTAGAAATGCTAATTTTCAACAAACAATTGTTTGCTTTGAAACTACAGAATTCGTGGGAATGAATGGCATTGACGGCCTTTATGATGCCTCTCTCCTGTCATCTGATCACCAAATAAGGACAGCATATCAAAATATGGAAGCTGCCTGTGACAAGCCACGAAATGCGGGTTCTGCCCTCGGTCTTTTAGCAGCAAATTATGGAGATTCATCTGATTCTGAGGAAGAACACTGTGATCCAGATGTCTCTCATGATATTGATGAAACTAATGTGGGAAACATATTGGAAAATAAAGGTCATTCAGAGGATTCTTCTTTACCTTCTTTCAATCATGATGTTGTGGATAGTACTAGTCCATCTGTACCAAGGGTTGGCTGTAACGATGAAGTTACTCTCCAAAATATAGATTTCCATGCAAATGATGGGCGTAGAGTGGCTAATCTCAGGGATGTAAACAGTCAATCACCAGACCACCGTGTTGAATTGGAAATTGATCATGTTGCATTCAGAGGTTCAAAGGCATCATTGCATCTACCTTCTGCTGCATCACTAGCCCCAACATTTGATGAAAATTCTTGCCGCATGCATGTATTTTGCCTTGAGCATGCTACAGAAGTTGAACAACAACTCCGTTCAATTGGAGGGGCACAGATATTGCTTCTCTGCCATCCAGGTACATGAGTATTCTGTAATTTATATTAGAAAGTGTCTTCATGTACAGATTGGCTGCTCCATTTTCTGTTTCATGAGTTCCACACCGGAGGTAATAAGATTTTACTGTGTTGAAAGTAGTAACATGAGTGGATTGGGATTTTTATGATCACTGATGCACGTGTGTTCTATTTGTACATTTGTCAATTAGCTGCTATATTCTCTACACTTTAGTAATTTTCAAACCTGTAATAGTACTATTGCCGGTAGTTATGGTTTATATATAGATTGTGTTAACGTCCAAATGGGATTAACCATTTCTTGTGAACGTCTCATTAGTAGGCAGAAAATGAGTGAGGTGGTGTAGGAATAATGCTCTATGTGCTAGAACTCTGTGGTGATAGAATGTCTCAGCTTATTGCAAGTCTGCTGAGACCATCAAACTTGTATTATTATTGATGTGGAAACCGGTGAACCTTTCTAATTTTCATTGGATGGATTTACTTTTTATGTTATTGTAGTTATCTAACAGCACAGTGTTTGTTTTATGCTTAATTCAGCAGCTTTGATATATTTGCAGAATATCCAAGAATAGAGGATGAGGCCAAGTCATTATCGGAAGAACTGGGAATTGATTACGTCTGGAATGATATTACTTACAGAGAGGCCACCAAGGAGGATGAAGGGAGGATTAAATCTGCTTTGGATAGTGAAGAAGCCATCCCTGGAAATGGGGATTGGGCCGTGAAGTTGGGGATAAATCTCTTTTTCAGTGCCAATCTTAGTCAATCGTCGCTTTATATTAAACAGATGCCATACAACTCTGTCATCTACAATGCTTTTGGTCGCACTTCTCCTGGTACCTCACCCGCAAAGCTTCATGTCTATACGAGGAGGCCTGCCAGGCAAAGAAAAGTGGTGGCTGGCAGATGGTGTGGAAAAGTGTGGATGTCAAATCAAGTTCATCCTCTCTTAGCGAAACAGGATTCTGAGGATCAAGAACAAGAAAGAAGCTGCCTTGATTTGGCAATAGCAGGAGAGAATATGGAAAGAAGAGCCCAAAGCGTCCACCAATCTCGAAACACCTCAGTAGCTAGGAAGTCAATGAGGAAGAGAAAAGTGGCATCCCGGGGTGCATCAGTGAAGAAATTCAAATGTTTGGAAATGGAAGATGTGCTTTCAGATTGTTCCACAGGTTCTGATTTATGCAAGCAGCCTGTGAAGACTTATGGTCGCAGAAAAACTAAATTCATAGAGAGCGAAGTTTCATATGTTTTAGAGGATAGTTCTCATCAGAAGCACGGTAGGATTCATAGAAGCAAGCAGGTGAAACCTGTAGAGAGAGATCATGATGCAGTTTCATATGATTCATTAGAAGATGATTCCATTCGACCTTGTAGAAGAATTATTAGTAGGAAGGAAGCTCAAAGTACTAATAGAGACAATGTAATCACTTATAATTTATCGAAGAGTAGTTCTCATAGGAAACATAGAAGAAAATCTAAAAGCAAGCAAGCTAAATTAGTTGGGAAAGAATCTGCAGCTTCAGATGATTCATTTGAAGATGATGGCCATGGGTGGCAGGGGAGAGTACCTAGAATCAGACAGGCTAAATTTGTTGACAGAGAAAATGCTCTTTCTGATGATTCTCCGGAAGGCAATTCTCATTGGTCGCACAGTCAAAGCAAACAAGCCTTCTACAGTGAGAAGGAAGATTCAGCTTCAGGTTCAGATGATTTACCGGATGATAGTCTGCTTCATCAGCATATGAGGGTTCCTAGAGGCAACAATTTTAAATTTATTGAGAGGGAGGCTGCAATTTCAGATGATTCAATGGAAGAAGATACTTATCAGCAACAAGTGAGATTACATAGAAGCAAGGTAGGCAAATGTGTAGAAAGGGGAGATGGAGTTTCCGATGACAATTCCGATCAGCAGCCTAAGATTCGTGGAAGCAAGAAGTGCAAAGTTGTTGAGTGGAGAGACGGTTCTCCTGACAATGATATCAGTCAGAGCCACAGAAGGATTCCTAGAAACAAGAAGGCTAACTTTTCTGAGAGTGAAGATGCGGCTTCAGATGATTCTCTGGGGGATACTACTCAAAAGCCACGTGCAAGAGTCTCTAAAGGCAAACGGGCTAGATATGCTGACAATGAAGATGTAGCTTCTGATGATTTGGAGCAGGATAATTTCTATCAGCAATCTAGGGAGCTTCCTAGAGGCAAGAAACAGGCAAAATACTTTGAGAGGGAAGAGGCAATTTCAGATGATTTACCGGAGGAGAGTAGTCTTAAGAGCAGAATTCTGAAAAGCAGGCAGAAGAAACCAATAACCCTTGGCCTTACAAAAAGAAAGAATTCTCAGCTAGTGAAACTAGGCACACAACGATCAATAAAGAAAGAGCCCTCTAGATCAATTAAAAAAGAGAGACAATTAAAGCATGCGACACCCCAACCGCGGAAGAATAAACGTGAACAAAAAGCTAGAGACTATGATTCTTATGTTGAAGAGGAACAGGAAGGTGGACCTAGCACACGCCTCCGGAAAAGGCCCTTAAAATCGTCAGGAAAGAAGAAGAAAGAAGAGCAGCAATCCAGCGGGAAAACATCGAAGAACGCTTCAACTGGAAAGCCTGCGTCTGGCCGCAAGACCTTGAAAGTGAAGGACGAGGAAAGTGAGTATCAGTGTGACATTGAGGGATGCACCATGGGTTTTGACTCAAAACAGGATCTTGCACTGCACAAAAAGAATATTTGTCCTGTCAAGGGATGTGGAAAGAAGTTCTTCTCTCATAAATATCTGGTGCAGCATCGTCGAGTCCACTTGGATGATCGCCCGCTCAAGTGCCCTTGGAAAGGCTGCAAGATGACATTCAAGTGGGCGTGGGCTCGAACAGAACACATCAGAGTTCACACAGGCGCTCGTCCTTACATATGTTCCGAGGAAGGATGTGGGCAGACATTCAGATTCGTGTCGGATTTCAGTCGCCACAAGCGAAAGACTGGTCATTCGGCAAAGAATAAGAGGGTAAGTTGAAGAGGTACGGAGATTTAACAATGCTAATGAATCTGTTGTTGATTTGACAGGGTAGGGCTAGGTTGAGATTTAGCACTAGGATTTCCCTGTAACTGTAATTCAGTTGATTCTGTTTGTTGTAAGCCCTAACAGGGCCTATTCGTTTATTGTGAACTGAGCCATTGCTTGGATCCTGAAACCAATTTATTCTCAGATGAATCTTAGAAGTTAACAATCTTGTTCCAACTTGTGTTTTAAATGGTTTTCCTGACTGCTGAATGCTGATGAAGCTTTGGTTATAGCTGAAGCTTCTCTAAACCATTCTAACTTGTGTTTGGTTATCCGTGGGTAGTTTTTGCGTTTGTGTTTAAGACAAAAAGCACGACAGCTTTTATATGCAGTTAGCTATTGGACTAAGTTGATTTTCTTGCGGTTTTGCAACTTCAAACGCAGACGCATCATTATACTGTTTTGAGACATCAAACGTAGATGCAGATATTGAAAATGTCAAACTAAACACAAACGCAAATGTTGTAAATGTCACACGAATTATTATCCTTAATACATGTGAGGATAACACCTTATGTCTTTTTTTTTATATATAATTTGGAAAGTCACCTGTTAGATTTTTTTTTGTTAATTTTTGTGGGTTTTTACTTTTATAAATTACTTAAAATTTAGAAAAAAAATATAAAACAATCAGAATTTTGAAAAAAATTTGTTAATTAAGAGAGTTTTGTGATTGTTAAATCAAATAAAAAAAAATAAGAAACGGTGTCGTATGGCAGCTAAGAAGGTAAAAATTGGTTAAATAAAAAGACAAGGGCAAAAGACAAGACAGTAAAACATAACAGTTAAAATCACAAACCAACATTTCCCTCATCATCTTCCTTTCACACACTTCCTTTTATTCTTCACTCTCACTCCCAAATCATACCTCAGTTAGGGTTTCCAGACCTGAAATGTAACATATAAAATGGGCGCCAACACCGAATTTTCTCAAAATTCCGACTCCGACCCAATTCAATTAGACTTACAATCTCCACTTGCCCCAGTCAGAGATCCCTCCAATCATACCCACCATCACGATCGAACGGCTGAGAACGAAGAACTTCACGAGGAGCTTGAAAATAAGCTGAATTTGAATGTGGAGGAACAAGAAATAGAGTGGGATGGGTGGGATGATGTGATTGAAGTTGAAAGGGGTTTTCGCGGCGCCGAAAATTATGAAGGAGACAATGGGTGGAGTGGAATGGAGAATGAAGAAGTGGGTTTGGAGAAATTGAGTGATTTTAGCTGGGGGAATGGAAGTAATAGCAATTATAGTAGTAATTTTAATTACAATTGTCAGAATAATCAGCACCAATATCCAGTTAGGCCTGAAGCTGATGATTGTGCATTTTATATGAAAACTGGGACTTGTAAGTTTGGATCTAATTGTAGGTTTAATCATCCTTTGCGAAGAAAAAACCTGGTAAAGTTACTATCTTATATTACTTTTTAGTTTTATTTACATTGTTTTTGTCATTTTATGTAATCGTTTGATAAAGTTGTGTTTTTTTTTATTCATTTGTGTTATTTTTTTCCTTATGCAGAGTGTTTGGGTGTATATAATAGAATGACAAGAACATTTCTTTTCTGTAAAGTTATTTTTTGTTGATTTTGTGGAATTGTTTAATGAAGTTGTGTTTTTTTTTGCAGCGTGTGGTGTTGTTTTGTGAGTTTCTGTAGTTATGTAGTTTGTTTGGATTTGTTGTCAGTAGAATGAAAGGTGCGATAATGAAATGTGTATTCGTCTTAAAATTGGAATGACTTGGTGTGTGCGCTTTTGCTGTGTGCAGATCGTTGTTTAATAAATTAGCTTAGCAATATAATACTTGATTTTTTGTGACAGCTAGTAATTTTTATTTCTTTACTCCTTTTGAACTTGTAATTAGATATGTCTTTCTAACATTCGATTGCCATCATTTCGATTTTTTCGATGTTGTAAAGGTTGCAAAAGAGAAGCTGAACGAGGAAGAGGCGACGGATAAAGCTGGCCAGACAGAATGCAAGGTTATAGCTATGCTTCCTTAGTAGATCTCTTTTTTCTTTTTCTTGTCTCTTTCATCTGTGTGATTAATTTCCTTGAACAATTGTTTATATATCTCATGCTTTATTATGTATTTAAATTGAGATGATGAAAACCTTTTAATATCATGTTAGAATACTTTCTTTTTCTGGAGAAGATCTGTACACATTTCTGTTGTGCTGATTAATTTCTTTGCTTGTACTTGGATAAAGGTAAGTTTTCCTGTAGTTTTTACAAGCATGACGATTATTTATGAACATTCTCCAAACTAATGATTAATATAACCTAGGTGTTATTCAACTGGGATTTTCGTGAACTTGGTCTTTACTGCAAGCAATTTTGTGAACTGGGATTTTCTTTTAGTGTTGCTTTCTTAATTGACACTTGTCTATAATATAGTTGTTTTCTTGAGCCTACTGCAGTATTACTTGAGTGCTGGGGGCTGCAAGTATGGACAAGATTGCAGATACAGCCACTCAAAGGCTAAAACTCCTGTGCCATCAGTGCAAACTCCTACATACCCTGTTTCAGAGCTTAACTTTCTTGGTCTCCCAATTCGGCCGGTACATCTTAAAATCAGATCTCTTCTATGATCTACTATATGATTTGACCAGCAGTCAGTGAGGTACTGATGTGTTTGCCTCTTAACGTTTACTGGCTGCAGGGAGAGAAAGAATGCCCTTATTACATGCGTAATGGCTCTTGCAAGTATGGTTGTAACTGCAAATTCAATCACCCTGATCCTATATCTGTTGGAGGAAGTGATCCACCTTCTACATTTGCTAATGGTGGATCCACCATGCTGCATAATGCATCACAATCAAGTACTTCCTGGTCTTCAACTAGATCTATAAATGAGCCTGCCCCTTTTGTGCCTGTTGTCTTTCCTCCAACCCAAAGGGTTCCTCCTCACAACATAAATTGGAATGGATATCAGGTGTGTGTGATTCTGTGCTTTTTAAGTCAGTCAATCTGTTCACTTCATAACTTTTTTCTATGGCATTGGTAATATATTCGATTGAGTTGAAAAGAACATAAATTTGGTCTTTATTTCGTTTACATTGCGTTGGCTGGTTCTTATGGTTGTGTTTTGTCAGAATGACAGTATTCAATCATATTCTTAGACGATTAATGAATTTTCATACTAAATAACAAACTTATATGGAATGTTTAAATGCTGAGGCATTTTTATAATTTGTACTGCTTGATTATTTAGTTTTTGTCACACGATGAAATCAGGTCCTTTAATTTGTAAGGACATGGAACTTGATCACTTGATTTCTCACTGGTAGGTGCGGGGTTATTCATAATGCTTGACACCATAGTAGCGAGGGTTTTCTTTGATGTTTTTGGGAGATTTACTTGTAAAAGCTAATCATTAATCATCCTCAAGTCTCAACCATCTGCCTTTTGTTGCTTTTCTAGCCTCCTGTATATCCACCAGATAGAGGTATACGCCCACCTTCACCATATCTTCTGAACAACCCAATGACTGATGGTAATGCCTATGCACACCAACATCAGCATATAGTAGACGAATTCCCTGAAAGGCCAGGCCAACCGGAGTGCACATACTACATGAAAACTGGTGACTGTAAGTTCAAATCCAACTGCAAGTTTCACCATCCAAAAAATCGAGTCTCGAAGCCGTCGCCTTGTGCCCTCAGTGACAAAGGCCTTCCTTTGAGACCTGTAAGTATATGAGATTACCATATTCTGTTTCTGCTTCACTTTTTCATAGATGTCAAAGAAAAATCCGTAGACGTCTTTTAATATGTGGAACTAATATGATGGTTATGTCTAGCAATGCCATATTTACACCAACGTCATTTGTTTGATGCCTTCGTTTATATTACCGATTCATTTCTTGTAAAATTAGGATCAAAACATTTGCTCACACTACAACCGATACGGGATTTGCAAGTTTGGACCAGCATGTAAATTTAACCATCCAGAAGAAGTAGCCCCTTCAGGCAGGTTTAGCGAAAATCGAATGGCTGATTTTGACGAGACTGATGACAATGAAGAAACTAATGCATCTGAATATGGGAAGGGAAATGCTCCCTCGATTCAGCAGTCTGCGTAAAAATTTTCAGGGCCAAGTGCTTCTACTATTGGTTAGTATTTCATTTTGCTCTCCTCTCCAGTAAGTTATTGCCATATTTTAAGTTTCTGTCTTGTTAAACTGCCACAAAGTTTTGAATCCGTGGCATTCTATGTTTAATGGCAATATCAGGATATGTAAATTATCTCTGTAGTGTTCAGCACGAGTTTCATTTTTATGGTCGCCAATCTGAATCGTGATTTTGCCATTTTACCAGTTTGCCAAGGCAGCCTGCCTGTGTTTCATTTTTGTTTGAGAGCATGTCTAGTAGTCTGTCTCCTTCAACGAGATCCTTTCCTTCCTCAAGTATTATGAACATTGCAGCTTTCGAGTTGATTGTTCTAAAGAATTCTCTTGTGAAACTTCACTAATTCTAATAAAAAGACTATTTTTATTGGAAT
>CANYCX010316619.1:0-19725 GCA_948193385.1 Breynia disticha f. nivosa
TTAAATCCAATTTTAATTCTTGATTTGTGTTAACCTTTTGTCATTAAATCCAATTTTCATTCCTATTCTTCAACAACTTCAAGATATTCAGCCATAACAAGAAAAATAAGGTATAATTTTTCTAGATCCAATTCTTTGATAATTATGATCATCAATTCTATTTAGGTTAATCTAGAAAAATTTTGAAATCTGTTGCAAACCGGTTAACCTTGCAATTTTCATTGTCAATGATTTACTAGGGGTATTTAAAAAGTTTTTCCAATTGTTCCAGTGCTTACTTTTATTGCGTAGCTATATTTTGTGCCTAATTAACACACAATTATAAGTGATCACAAGTAATAAAGAGTGAGTGCTTTTAGGACCTCGAATGTCAAATCCTAAAAAAAATGTTATGTTATACGCAAGTTAGCTATTTGTTTGATGTTTGCATAGTTAAATCTTGATGAAAACTAAGTAATAAACTCAAAGAGGAAATGAAATAACAATTAAACTAATGAAAAGAAATTAATCAACTAAGATTTGAATTCAATAAATCCAAACATTACTCAACAACTAATTGACATGTGAACTTAAAATTAAAATGGATTTTTGTTGAAAGTTTCAACAGATAATTATGAATGCAATTGCTAGAAAGAAATTGTAAATCACCTATTCCACAACAACCCATAACATAATTTTTTATGTATTATAATTATAAGCTTTTAATTCCTCTAATCCAATTCACCTAATTATATATGTTAATCAAGTTATTAGATTGCCTATACTTCTTACTCTATTCTATTTTTAGACTAGAGAAATTAATAGCTTGTCATTCTTATATCTATAAACAAGATTATTCTTTCAAATCAATCCTATTGACTAAATAACACACTCAATCCAAGAGTGACAAGAGTGATTCAATCAATACATTAATTCTAACACCGATCAACAACAACCCATAATATAATTCTCACACATGCTTTGTATTCATCTAGTAATCCTAATCTACTTATTTTTCATCCTACAAACACAATCTAAACATTCAACCAAAGCAAATTCCACGAAAAAACATAATCAATATAAGTAAATAGACAAAGAAAGATGAACAAAGAATTAAAATGTTATAAATCAAAGACTTCATCAATAATAATAAGTTCAACATTCAAAATCAACAAGACCCATTATATCATGTAACAGGAAGTGCAAACTACAACACAATATATATTTATGTTGTAGAGTACTTGAAATAAAATGGGTAATATTCAAAGAGATAAACTAAAACTGCAAAATTGACAAGAAAGAATGTAAAAGAGATAAGAAAGCTAGAATAATGAGTTCTTCTCTTTAAGCTCTATCTCTTTTCTTCTATCTTCTATCTTTATTCTCTGTTGTTATGTTCAAATACCTAATTTTCCTTCTTTTTTACTTTTATATCTCCATTTTTGTCTCCAAAATGGACAAACATACCCTTGAAAACCCCAGTCTATGGTTCGACAGGCGTGTTGTTTGGAACACAGTGCCTGTGTCTCTCTTCAAGTTGCTAAATAGGGTGTGATGGACTCATACGCTCCTCATGTTCAAACATTTTACATGGCCATGTGAAATGTGCACAACCTCGTGTGGCTGTCTGGAATGTGGATAACACAAATGACGTGTTAAGTGGCACGACGCCGTGTAAGAGCCATAGAATAGAGATGTAAAACACATGGCTAACATGTTGACTAGCATGGGGTTGTGTGGGCGCTACTAAATAAAGGTGTAAAATACACGACCCATGTGTCAATGGACACGACCATGTCTTTTTTCAGTCCTTCAGTTTCTTCATTGCAAGGTTTGACATGGCCATTGCAAGTTGAAGTACGCTCGTGCCCTCTACGTATAGGCATGCAAATGGGCGTGTGTGTCATATTTTGTCTCAGTTTCTCTCTTTCGTTCGCTCTACATATCGCTAGAAGTCAATGCACATGTTCCTCACTATGAATTGTTGATCCTAAGAATTTTTATGCTGAAATATTACAACTCATGAAAATTTGGTCTATTCTTCTTAATTTCTATTTTACTTAAAGATAAATGATTTTTCTACTGAAATTGCTATTTTGAGTAAAATTTGAATGAGTTAAGTTGATCAATGCATACATAATATTTGCAATTAAGCATATAAATTTAGTTATGTTAGACATGCATCAATTATCAAGTGTTTTATCTTGATAAATTATATTATATAAAAATTAATTTTTTAATATTTTTCTAATTTATATTTTTAAAGTTCAAGAAATTTATAAATTATTTTTATTAAGCATTTAAAATAATTTTATTGTTAAAATAATTTTTTATAATATATATTAAATTCTTATTTTTAACAGCAATTATAAAAATAACATTTTTTTAAAGAACAATAATTTTGGTTTAACGCTTTGAAACGCAACAAATACAAATACAGAAACTTGTGGGTTAAAACCAAAACTGTGTTGCAAAATATAATAAAAAGAGTCAAATGCAGTTATTATCTTTCCCTCCAAAACCCAAAAACATGGCACAGTTTCAGTTACACCAAATTCCATCACTAACAAAACCCTCATCTCCTTCACTTAAATTCTTCTTGCGCTTGCCTTCTTCTTACAACTCCATTCCTTCTCCACACTCTCATTTTATCTCTCCTTGTCTTTCTAGAATTCGCGGTCCCGCTTTCTCGCTTTCTCCCCGTCTCCATCCCCCATTTCCCGCACTTCGACATTCCTTTATTTGCAAGAGTAACTCAGGTTTGTTCCTGCTCCTAACCAATTATTTGTCTTCGGTTGCGGCGGGTGTTTTTCTTCTCTCGGGAATTTTATCAAACAGCTTCTGTGCGTGGGACTATGTTGAATCTGATGTTTGTTTGATTACAAAAATGGTTTTAACCAATGGGTTTAGTGTTGAATGTTTTTTTTTGTGGGATTGTGTTCGAGAGCTATAGTTGTTGATATTTTGTTACTGTTGATTTGTGTATAAATAGATATTGTAGGGCATCTTGAGCTTGAGAAACAAGAAGAGAGAAGGAAACCGCAGAAACAGGTGAATGGCATTTTCTGGATCATTCTTCTCAATCTTGGTATATTTGTTGCCGATCACTTTTTCCAGGTACGCATACAGATAAACCGTTAGAAATTGTATTATCGTGCGTAAATTGTGAGTACAAGTGTTAGTGTGCGCGTGTGTATGCATATGTTTATCATTAACGTTATTATTTTTATTTTATATGTCTAGTTCCATCTCATTTTTTATAAGCTGAGACTTCCATATGGATAATAAGTTTTATCTGATTCTTCTTTAAGGTCCGTGGCATTAAATCCCTGTATTTGTATCACAACTGGCCTGTTTGGTACCAGTTTGTCACCGCAACATTCTGTCATGCTAATTGGTAAGGTTTTATGCTGTCTAATGTTGCTCTCTGATCAAGTGGAGAACACTACTTTTCCATTCTGATTGTACTCATAATGGTTTTCTTCTAACTCCACCTTTTCTTTTCCCTCAGGGAACATCTCTCGAGCAATCTTTTCTTCCTCTACATTTTTGGTGAGGGGTGCTTTACTTTCACTGGTTATAATGTCTTAAATTAATGTTATGTAAGAAGAGGAAGGGAACTTTGCTGTTATTGTTGAGCAGGGAAGCTTGTTGAAGAAGAAGAAGGGAATTTTGCCTTGTGGCTTTCCTACATTCTTACAGGTGTTGGAGCAAACATTGTTTCCTGGTTAGTGTTACCCAGAAATGCGGTTTCCGTCGGAGCATCTGGTGCTGTGTTTGGATTATTTGCAATTAGCGTCCTCGTAAAGGTGCGTGTGATTCACTCTTCGAAGGAAATGATTGACTGGTATGAATATTCCAACCTTTCTTACTAGTTACAGCATTCAGATAACCTGGGATTGGAGGAAGATCCTTGAGGTGCTTATATTGGGCCAGTTCGTCATAGAGAGGGTAAGTGTCTATCTCTTGTTAAATACACAATTCACTGATAATATATTTATTGTAAACAAAGAAACCTGTAACAGGTAATGGAAGCTGCCCAAGCTTCTGCAGCATTATCAGGGAATTTTCGTGGTGGATATCCAATGCAGAGTGTTAATCATATTGCTCATCTCTCCGGTGCTCTTGTTGGTGTTCTTCTTGTGTGGCTTGTTAGCAGAATCCCTTCACCAGAGCCTGAAGAGAAACCAGGCAAGATTCGATAAGAAATTCACAGAATTTTATACTCGTTTTCATTTCCATTTCCAAAAAGGCTCAAAGTCAGGCCATCTAGGAAGGGGAATACGTTACTTGCCATTATCCTAGTGCTGGACCTTTCTCTATAATAATATGTAAAGGGCGTACATGGAGAAGGCCCCCTGTACAAATATATTTATATATTTTTACTTAGAAATGATGTCTTAATTCCATTATTTTCAACAAGAAAAGTCGGCAGCAACGATAAAAATCAAGACAGGTATGGTTTTCTGCTGTAAAAAAATATATTCAAGTATAGATACATGGTATCAACAATAGTTAAGCGCTTACTATCTACAACAATTTGATAGCAAATCACTTGCGGAAACTCTTGAATGAAAAAGGAAGATTTTGCTTTTGTATCAGTTAAAGAACACTGCTGTACAAGGCTGTGCAATCTGACCATACATACTGTGCTGTCCTTGAGATTGTTTGAAGCAAACTACTGGTGACCTCGCCCCAAATTTACACGTTGGAGAAAGATATATTGATCTCGTAGCGAGAAATGTGCAGTCCATTGAAACATCAGTATCCCTGGACACCATCTTCCCCCTTTTAGGAGCTGCTGCAGACCCTTTCTGACCACTTGTGAGTGTACTTGGTATCCTTATGAGATTCGAAAATGATGAAGCAGTGTTTGGTTTTTGATAAAGTTTCTCCAAGCTTTCAACTGGAATGTCTTCCTTGTTAGTCTTCTTTCTGCGGAGCATATCCCTTCTTCTCATGTTATCGAGAATTCTGCTCGCCTCTTTCGCCAATCCTATGGCGCGCCATGATTCTACGATGGGCAACATGGTGGACTTCTCTGGTTGAACCTCAAACTCTTCCATGATTTGTAGAGTTTCTTCTGCTTTCCACGGCTGCCTGGCTTCTGTATAACCCCAGATTAGTGTCTCAAATGTTTTCAAATTTGGAGAAACTCCATATTCACACATCTTGTCGAAAACTCTAGCTGCATTTTCCATTATGCCCGCACTGCACCATCCACTGATAACAGTTGTGAAGATTACAACATTTGGCCGGAACCCTGAATTAATCATTGCCGTCAAGAGTTCTTCCGCCTTTTCCGGTTCCTGTGCACGTACATAACCCTTTGCAAGAATGCTGTACGCATGAGCATCAGGTACAATTCCGGCATTCACCATGTCATCAAAGATTTCTCTGCATTTATCCATATATCCTGCAGTGCTCCAAGCATTCATAATTGTACTAAACGTTATCACATCAGGTCTCACGATTAATTCTTCCATCAATTTCAGAACCTGTAAATTAAAGCATATGATACATTAATAACATATTTTTCACCCAAAACCCAAATATCAGAGCCATTAAGTTACACAAAAAAATCACCTCATCAACACCATCTTTATCCATAACTTCTACAAAGCCTTTGATCAATGAGTTAAACACGACAAGATTTGGACGCACCCCAAGTTTTTTCATCCTGTAAACAAACCTTAATGCTTCCTTTATCCTCCCTTCTTTGTAGTATCCACTTATGATGATGCCACAAGTTCGCTCATTAGGCTTCAAACCTGTTTGCAGCATCTTTGAGATAAGCCCTTCAGCTTCATCCACCTCTCCCATTTGAATGTATGCTGTTGCAATAGTGTTGTAAGTAACCACATCAGGTTGGATTCCAGAAGCTATTATCCTCTTCAACACATTCCATGCCTCAGAGATCATCTTCTTGTTACACCAAGCTCTAACAAGAACATTATAAGTTTTGAGATTGGGTTTTACTTTTTCTTCTTGAGTCATGGTGTCCAGCAGTTTCATGGACTCTTCAGGTTTACCAGCAATGCCATAACCTTTTATTAAAGTGTTGTAGGTGCTAGTGGTGGGTTCCATTCCATTCTCTTTCATCTTCCAAAACATCTTCACTGCTTCCTCCATGTTTCCAGATTCAGAGAAAGCATTTATAACAGCATTAAAGAATATCAAATCAGGCTTCATTCCATTTTCTTCCACCTGTGAGATGATCAAATTTATGGAGTCGAAGCGCTTTTGCATAGTCAAAGCAGCCAAGAGAGTTGTGTAAGTTACTAGAGATGGTCTGTGTCCCCCCTCAATCAGACTAGCAAAAATGGGCTCTACTTCCTGGGGCTTCCCTCTTTCAACCAGATTATTCATTAGTTTTGTTCTTGATCGCAAAGTTTTGCAACTTTCTTTTGCCCGGCAAAAGATGCAACTGCTATCTTGGAACTGTACAGACTTCGAAGTTGGACACAATTGATTCTTTCTATCAGTACCATTTTCCTGTAAAGCCATTAGTGATAAATCCATACATTATGACACACCGATCTTGCCCACAAGTATGAAAGCAAATCTCCAAAATCTTAGACCCCACATTCATTATAACATAATCATGGTCACAACACCGCATTGCTATATCATCATCAGCTTTCATTACTAGGCTAAGAATTTCAAATCTAGATAGTGAGTCTAACCCATCAAAGCAAATGATGAAATGAAGTTCAAAAATTAGCAAATTGATTAGGGTACCTTGACTGGAAGTGCTTGAATCCAATCTTTCTTCATAATGGTGGTTCCTGCTTGATCCTTCTTCGAAATTCTCCTCACTAAATTCTCCCACATGACCTATACATGCTCACCAACAACAAACTCTCTCACTGAGTCTCTTCACAGCACTTTATGCACAAACATTAATTTTAATGACATCCACAGAATTCCCATCAGTCACAGAATATGAATTAGCACAAGCAACAATTATTCACCAAAACATCATAAACCCAAAAACAGAAATGTGTCCTAAACTCAGATTTTTTCAGAAATCGGTTAAGGCAGCATATCATACATAAAGACTCAAACTTTATCGTTCAACAATGATATATAACTTAAAGAAAATGCAAAGGATCAAAATTTAAGCTAAGTAAATAAGAAAAATGCAGCCAATATTAGCCAAAGAATTGGGTTGTGAATGAAACTACAGAAAAAAAAAAAAGATAAAAGTAAGATAGTGTTGAATTATGGTACCTTAGCTGGAGTGTAGAGTAGGCATTGCAGGGGGGGTGTGTAAGAGAAAGAGAAGAGATGTTATAGTGCATGGGAGCTGAATATTAAATATTATCCACAATATATTAAATTGAAGGAAGACAATATATGGAGATAAGACACCCAAAAGTGAGGCTGAAATTTTTGAGACATTGCTTTCTCTTTTATCTTTCTTCGGTTTTTTTTTTTTTAAGCCTATCTTTCTTCGGTTTTAAATGTTCATTCTCATTGTTTTCCTTTCTTTCTTTTTTTTCTTTTTTTCCTTTTTTCAGTTGCTAGCCATATTAAGTTTTTTTTAAAAAAAATATTTGAAGAAGCTCATTTTAGGCTTTTGTCTAATTTCATAGGAATATAGTCATCACATGTCATCTTAAAGTTTAATTTTTCATAAATAAAATTTTTTGAAACTTACATCATCATATGTTATCTCTTCAAACTTATTTTACAAATACCAAATATCTATAACATATTTACAAAGCATCCACACATTATTTAATTTGTGGATGCATTGTGGATATACTATGAATATTGATTTTTTATAAATGTTCACAGTATATCAACAAAGCATTCATACATTGATCAATTTATAAATGCATTGTGAATATATTGTAGACATTGATTTTTATTAATGTCTACAACATATCCACAAAGCATTCACACACTGATAATTTTGTGAATGCATTGTGAATATGTTGACGACACTTTTTTTATAAATTCAGTTTGTTTTGGGTTTTTTTTATAAATATCCACAACACATTCACAAGGCATCTACACATATAATAAATATCTACAATACATCCACATATATAATTTTAATGTGTCACTAAAAATCCTAGTCGTCATCATATACAAACCTCATCTGTAACGCCCTCAAATTTAATCCTCGAAAATAGGTGAAAATCAAGGAAAAACAATGCTAGGGGTATTAGGAATCATAAGGGGGTTGAGCTACAGTAAGTCGGGAGTTAAAAACGATGAATGCAGCAGACTTGGCATAAATAACGTACATTAACTTCAAGGATAGCGTACGTTATTCTAGAGAACTGAGAAATAACGTATGTTAATGGATAAATAACGTACGTTATTCTGGGCAGAATCCTAGAATAACATATGTTTACTAACGTACATTAATTTGTACCAAACCTACGTTATCGGGACCGTGAATGCGTCATTTAAGTGACGGAAATAGGCCAATTGTAACATCCTCATCCTTAAGCACATGGTTATCATTTCTAAGAATTTGAATTAAGAAATAATTAAAAAGATTAAGAAAGATAAAAGTTAAGGAATGAAAGTAAGTTGATTAATGGTTGACATGAGAATGCATGGATGGAAAAATAGAGCTCGGAAAATAGAGAAAAACATGTTGTCAACTTAAAGAACACGTGGTTGCCAACCACCACGCGTAAATCAAGCCAACAACGTGTATTTTGGTGTGTTTAGACGCGAGGTGAATTCGAGAGCGCGTAGTAAAGGACGAGCACACGTAGTACATGACCGAGCAGGCGTACATGGTGCATTTAGACGCGTTGTGGAGGCCGACCTCGTGTACTTTTTGCCAAGTACACGTAGTAAATGGAATGGCATCAAATGGAGATGTTTTGGAAATTGAAGCATGTGGTGTTGTGATTTCGAAATGAGGAAGGATGACGAGGAAACAAGCAAAGCAGGAGGAGGATGAATGAAGCATGACGAGGACGAAGGGGGAGGGCTATAAAAGGAGCAGCAGGGGAAAGAGCAAAGGCATCAAGGGAGGAAAGGATTAGAGTTAGGCAGGATAAAAATAAAAGAGCATACGAGGAAGTTTAGCCGGAGGAATTTAAGGAGGCACGATGATAAAGAGAGCTCGATATTTTGGAGGTTTTATAATTATACGGAATTATATGTGAGTAATCTAGACTTTATTTTAAATATTGTTAATTGTTATACTATTCGTAGATTTTAGGCGATATCCCTGCGAATAATTTACGAACACGTGAATGATAAATATGCTAAGAGAAGTCCTGATCTTTCATGACTTCACCGAAATTATGATTAATTGTATTTCCATAAATACAATTAATCTAGTATAAGTATTAATATTAACATATGATTCCATAGTCATATATATCAATATATGAACAAGCTTATATGTACACATGCACATGCAACACGTTCACTTGTGTTATTATAGTACATGCACATTATGGTACATGATAGTGGTGGTGATAATTAGTGGTGGTGTTAGGTGCGGTGATTAAAACGGAGACGGAAGTATATTGGAGACGGAAGTATAATAATATAGTTATTACAGTGTAGAATATTGGAGACGGAAGTATAGTATAGTTCACATGTTCACATGTCCACACGTTTATAAGATAATAAGTAAAAGAGCACAGAGAAACCTATATATACGTACCATTACGTATATAAACATAAGAGTTGAATCAGGGAAGCAAAATAAAATTTAAAAGATAATTTAAATATAGATGATTACTCAATGAGCCCGCAATTCATGCAACTGCAGTTTTGTTTCAGGAATCAGAAGAAAAGAACTGAAGTGTGTAGCTGTATCTTTTCTCTGGATCGAGTTTTTGTCTTATATTGGATATGTACTTGCATGTTATACATGCATTAATGATGTTATATGTAATAACTTAGGGTTTGTTATTATGATACATATGTATATTATATTTTATCGTAGTATGGTTGTGTTTATTGTTGATTATCATATTAAATAATTTGAATGTTTTCATTTGGTAGTAGAATAATATATGATAAATTTGAACCATATGATTAAATACGTAGTAAAAGTAGGGATGTTTTACTTTTAATGACTTATCCTGGCCCCCGATAACGTATGTTTATTTTGCAATTAACGTATGTCAGTCAAAATGAAATTCTGGAAATCTGCTGTTGAATAACGTATGTTATTCTTGGAGATAACATACGTTATTTTTGGTTCACGTACGTTAACCACACCATTAATGTACGTTACGTTAACCACACCATTAATGTACGTTAATGGCCCTCAGACTACTACATCTTCGATTTCTGACCTTCTTTCAATCCCTGACATATATATCTTTATATATACATTCTTTCCACTTATATTAGACATTATTCCATCCTATATTGGACAATTTTTTAACAATAAAATGGTTATTTTTCTGGGGCATTACACCCTTTCTAGATGTTATTTGGACTCTACATGTTGGTATGTACTAAGTATGGGAAGAGATATGATGTTTGTGTCTATTAAGATGAACACATAGTTCAGCACTTTATATTGTGGATATATTCTTGACATTAAGCAATATGACTGTGTGGTAACTAGCGTACCATACACATGTTCTCTGTTCAATTTCTATATTTTTCAACAATCAGGTTTTATCTCTCCTTCATAAAGCTATGGACATACTGATGATATATTATGCATTCTACAATGTTCAATCTTCCTCACTTGCATTCATATTTATTTTCTTGTTACATTATATAGTCATACCATCCTACTTTTCATTTTTTTAATTTGTTTTACTCATTATTTATGTTTAGTTTTCATTTTTATTTTGTTTGCATATTTTATGTTTTCGTTATACATTTCACAAGTTTTTCATATTTTTAGTTTATTTTTTCGTTAATTTAATATTGAGGACAATGTTAGTTTTAAATTATGAGAATATGTGTTTGTGTAGTTTATTCATGTCACATGGGTGTTTTGCATTTTAGTTCGAAAATTTCTCATTTTAATTATTTTATTTTATTTTACATTTTATTCATTATAACTGTACTTTGAATACATGTTTATAACTCATTTTGACACACCTTTAGTTAAAAATCTCGTCCTCTTTTAAAATCATGTTTTGTTAAATAAAAATTATTTAGCATTTAACACTTAGAATAAATATAAATTAGCTACCCATGATGACTTTAGAACTAATGTAAATATGGAATTTCAATATGTGTGCTTTGATTTAAAATAACTTTAAATTTCTCAAAACTTGCTTGATCATGAACTAAACCAAAGGCCATCTCTGAACACGACTCAATTGCATTGCGTTGTGTTATAAACGAAAACTTATGTTTGCCTTTTAGTATTCTAGATATGGATTGGAATTGTTGCTATAAATTGATTATGTTTGAATTACTTGTATTCTACATAAAAAAATTGTGTGTTTGAATTTTGTACTTCCAAATAAATTATTCGCTACACTCAAGCTTAATAGGTCTCTAAAAATACTTTAATGTCTTAAAAGGATATGAGTATGCAAAGCAACTTCAAAATATGTTCAGAATTAGCCGGAGAAATCACCACAAGCGTCCACCTTTATGCCTAATATTGAATACCCTGAGAAGAAAGCAGAGAGACCAAAAATATTGTAATGATGAGTGAAATAGCAAAAGTAAAAAATAAAGAATAAAAAGAAAAAGAAATATATATATATATATATATATATATATATATGTATGTATGTATGTATGTATGTATGTATGTATGTATGCATGTATGTATGTACGTATGCATGTACATACGTACGTACGTATGTACGTATGCATGCATGCATGCATGTATGTATATATGTATGTATTTTGTGTGCTCTGGTAGAAGACTTGCATGTTTGACTTACATTTTCATTATATAGCTATTTTTCTTTATTCTGTCTTGTTTGCTAATGATGACAACATAATCAATTTTATTCTGCTAGCATATGTATACTGATGCACATACACAGTCTTGGTTTATTATTATGATTATGAAATAAGTTTACAAAACTATCTATGTTTTGTTTTAAAGCTGGGGTGCATATGATTGTTATTTGTACATGCTTATGATTTCTCTAAGATTTGCTAAGTTTAGTTTTTGCTTTAAGTTGTGAATTGCTAAGTTTTTTTGTGATACACCGTTGAGAAATGTTAAGGATACTCTCTCTAACACTCTCTTTTGGATACTTTCCACTAATATATTGACACTTGTCATTTTACTTTAATAAGATAACTTGCAAATTATTATACAAGTAAATATATGCAATTTACAACAATATCACTACTTATAATGTATTATTTGTTTTATTATGTGTAGGAATGTGCATTTAATTTCACCTTTTATAGTTTTTTTTCTCAAATATGCAATTTTGTGTAATATTTTATTGATAATGTGTTGATTATCTATTAGTTACAAATTATTAATATTTTAATATTTCAGTAGGTAAATTTTATTGTTTAAATTTTTGGTTTTTATGCATAGAATTTTTATATGAATATAAAATCGTAAATTTTTAGAATTTTATTATATTTATTTATATTATTTATATTAAAAATTAAAATTGAGTTCAAGATTAATCTTCTATAAAAAAAATAAAATAATTGTAAGTAATAGTATTGTTGCAATTAAGATGTATTGACTTGTAAAATAGGCTACAGGTTATCTCATTTTGATTAAAATGACATGTATCAACATAATAGACAAAGTGTTCAAAAGAGAGCATTGAAGAAAGTGTTCCTAGCATTTCTTTTGTTTTTAATTTTGTTTTACTCGAGGACCAGTAAAAAGTAAGTATAAGAATTTTTTATAGGTTGTATTTTAGACATGTTTTTATTGTACAACTCATTTTGTTTTATGTATGCATTTAGGTTAATTTTGAGTATATTAACATTAATTTATATTTTGTATGTGTAGGAGCTTATGGGGTTGTTTTATAAATAATTAATGCAGGTTTGTTGTCAAGAGTAGTTCATAATAGCACAAGGCATAGACGTCATGGTCGTGCAGAATGCTTCGTCATGGGCACGACGCAGGAGGGCTCACGAAAATGGGCCTTCTGTCACCTAAGTGGTGTTGGGCCTGCTACATTACAGAGCCCACACATTCAAACCAGCAAACCATGAATTGTAACAACCTCCTAGGGTTATTTTGTGTGGGAAACATCATCTATAAACATGTTTTAGACTAAGAAACTCTTCTTCTTCCTCTTCTCCTTTCCAACAACTATTGGTGATTTTTGTGGGTCTCTTTAAAGATCAATTGGCACTTTCTTTTTTTTATTATTTGATTATGTTTTGCATAAGTTTAGCATGTTAAGCTAAACTTATACTCTAGTTGAGATATTCTGATGTTTAATTTATTATTTGTGAGACTTTTGTTCTTGAATTGATTATTGAGTTAGAGTATTTATTCAATTTATGTATTATTGGTTTTATTATTGCCATATTAATTGGATTAAGAGGGTCCCTTAATTTAATTGTTATGATAATAGGTCGCTAGTTGAGAATTATGGGTGTTCATGATTTTTTACAGTCTGGTAGCAATTTAATAATAATGTCAATGACGTGTTGTCTTATTGTTAATAGAATTGAGTAATCTAACTTAAATGAATCTATGTGCCTAGAATTTGTTAGTGAGAGATTACTATAGTCTGAAATTGAATCAACCAAAGAATATCTTGGCTATGACTTTTTATTATTGAATTCTCATCATATTTAAGTTTTGTCATTGCTTTTAGTTCTGTTTTCTTTAGTTTTAGTAATTTTATTCCGCTTTAAAACAAACTAGCAATTTGACCCGCACGATGCCGTGGGAGCTACAAATTGTAAGTGAATTATTTTTACTAAATAAAATTATAACGTATTTATTTTAGTAAAAAATTATGATTTAAAATATAACAAAAAATAAAAAAATATTTTAAATGAAAAAATTGTTAACTAAATATATCATTCCTAAATATTTTGATTATTTTTCATAAACAATATCTTTTGTGGAATTGTATACATTATATTCCTTGTCACAAATGAGTATATTGTTATTTAATTGATTTACTATTTACACATCAATTAATCTCTACTTTTCAAGCAATTTTGGATTATACTTAAACGATACAAAATAATCAGGATAACTATAATATGCAAGTAATGTATTTTATGTATAAATTTATTTGTTAATTAAACACAATGATCACTGAAAGAACACGCATATATATAACACATATATATAAAACTAATTAATTAACATATAATTAATTAAAGCATGTAAATAAAACGAACAGAAAATGCACACCTGGAGTTCCGTTCAATGCAGCGGAAGAAGAACGATACCTCGTTGAGGGTACGCTCGTATCCACAGGCGTAGAGCGTCGGGATACGAGCAATGTTCGCACCCGATCCTACACCAGAAAATTCAATCACCGAAAGAAAATAACCACCTGTTGGTTATTTATGGAGAAGAAGAGAAGTGTCTCTTCTCTCCTCTCTTTCTTTGGTGGAAGAAAAATGGTTAGTGAATGTGGGAGTTAATGGTGCTTATATAGAAGTGGAGGTACCTATTGGTGAATAGGTACCACGCACAATCACACTTTAGTCCCTAAACTAAAAGTGATTATAATTTAATCCTCCAACCAAATAAATCACAATTAAATCCCTTAACTTAATTATATTTATTCGGGAACCCAAATGTCATGGACGGAATAAATTATCCTTTCATCTCCCACTCGCACATATTGAGAGTACAAATTCTCTCTTTAGGGAGCGGTTTTCCATCTTATCTAGTGCGGGCGCGCGACCTTCAACGAAATGAGCTTCTGGCGGTTAAGCAGCTCAAGTATAATAGAACATCACTCGCTATTTTCTATTTTTGGGTAAACGTGATTATTCCCTAGACTACTTTCCTAATATCACCAATTTCGACTCGATTTGATCTCACGAAATTTTGTCATAAACAGTAATTACATATCTTTTACAATCTAATCAAATTAAACACTATGACACATGCTTCACAATAATATTAAAGTAAGAAGGGAACATGTAGAAATCCACTTGACTACTACTGGGTCTCACATAAGGAAAATTGAGATCAATTTCAATTTAACCATTTTCCATCCCTTGGTCGACTTATACACACTATACCCAATAGTGTTGTGATATATTCTCAACTTATGAACGCATGTTTCTAAAATTACATCACACGAAAATTTCGATCTTCAGTGCACAGAGCACCTTCCCTCAGTCAACTATTTAGCCTTTTCCAGGACTGCGCTTCCGGTATTTGACTTAAATACTAGGCTAGCTTACCATAGTATTTGTACATTAACAAATTTATAAATGACATGACCCAATATATCATGACATATTCAACTATACGATTTCTAAGCGGTATTCGGTTATAGTATGTTTTCCCAATAACTACCTAATCTTGGCATTCTATCAGAAAGATAAAACTCAAGTAACACGCCCATGTGAGTAGGCTACTTCTGTCAACATGCTCTCTAAAACTATACACAATATCCTTACGTATAATGCTATATGTCACAAGGACATTTGTCACGTTACCAATTCTCAAGAAGCCAATTTCTTTTCACATGAGATTTTAACTAACTGATCTACACTTAAAATCTCTCGTGGACTTATAAATGAATTCTAAGTTCGTAATTCCTATGCAATAAATCATTCTTGACTCAAACGATACTTGTATTCGATTAACTCCTTTACGCTATCGAGTATGACTATCTTATAAAATAGTCATATATTTTCGAGGCAGTTTGACCATAGATATTACACAAAATCTATCTTTCCAAAACTCCTCTTTGTATAATAGTTCTAACTATTTATACATGGAAAACTTGCTTTCTTACTTCCTACCCTCTTGGTTTATGTAAGAAACATGCAACACCATTTTCACTTGTAGATCCTCTAACAACGCTATACAAACATTTTAGCATTTCACAAGTATCATTCATACTACTCCCACTAATCCTACTCATGGATTAGATTTGTCTACTTCTAGCTAATACTCTTTTTAGCATAGTAGAACCATCTCTTGTATAAAACAATTATCAAACTTATACTGCAAGTTGCTCTCTCGTACTTAACAAGATTCTTGCACTTCAACAGGTTGCAGTCTCTTACTAAACAAGACATACTATATGTGGACTACCATAGAGTATGACACTTAATCGTTTTTCTCTATATAATCAAATATGGATACAAAAACACATTATCAAGAATGACTAATTCTAGATATAGCTACTTGAAAACTCAATTTCAAAGTCAACTCATAAATTATTCTTATTGTGCTAGATTGTTTATTCTAGCCAAACGTGTATTGCTAATACACAAATAAGAATAACTAAATTCACCTCAATTCATTTCTAACTCACAAAGTTTAAACACTCTTATGTTTTGTAACTTTGTATTGTGAGACACATTCTCTCAATATAAATCTCCCTTCGAGATTTACGAGCCTAAAAATTAGACTACATCCATTCAAGGTAAATTTCACAACAATTGAAATACTTTCACAGCTTCTTTCAACTTTGTTGCACACATCCATTTGCGATTATTAATGCTCTCATTAATCTTACCGCATTGGACTTTGTATCCAAAATGATCCCAATACAAGTTTAGCACATAACTAAAATCTACCAAAAATAATATCATTTTATTCTCATTGCTTTGGTTAGATCAACCAGTTCTTAACTTCTTTTGATCCAACGGATGTCACTCACATTCCTATTGGATGAGATAGCTTCGACAGCTTATTCTTGACAAACAGAGTTACTAAAAGAATCACAAACAATTGAACACTTAATTGTTGCTTCAGGACTCTTTTAACTACTTGTTTCCAAAACTTAAAGATACGTCACTAAACATTATCTTCATATTTGGAACACTCCTACTAGGATTAAGCTCCAAAACTCCCACTGAAGTTAAGAAACTACTAGGATTATGTTCAAAATTCTAAAATTTCTCGAATTCAAAGTTCAAAAATTTTCACAAGTAAAGAACACCTAGCTCCCCACTGAAACTAACATCCAATAAAGTCAAGATCAGGACTATTCACACTCAAGGAAGATGTGGTTACAATGCTCAATTATAACCATAAAAATATTTTAAAAAAAACTTTACACATCAATTCCTTTTCTTCCTTCAAAATTCTCCCACTCGAATGGGCTGATCATGAAGAAAAAATAGCCCTAAAATCTCATATGAACATGGACACATCCATTTTATTCCAATTTATAAATCTATTCACGAAGAATTGATTACCTATATTTGTTACTTACACTCACCGATATAAGTCTACTCATATCATCCAATGAGAATATATGTCCTCATGACACAATTCAGTATCTTACTTAAAGCACTTCACGTATGATTTTAGTCTTCTATGACTAAAATCCACGTGTTCATTGGAAACATCTTATGAACAATGTAATTTTGTCATTCTCTTGACTAAACCACAAACTTTCACAAGAATCGTAAGTAACATTATTTGAGGGTATGTTAAAGATCATATGGCGTGAGCCAATATAAATCTTAACATGACTAAGAAGAACGATTCTTCCTTATGTTCACATAACTCGTGTTATGAAATTGGAAATAAACAACTTATGTTCAAATCCATATCATCATTTGAGCTTAGACTTCAATCAAATTTACTCATGACGCGTAGTCAATCTTAGTATCTTTGATTGAATCACATCTTAACAAACAAGATCCAAGAAGCAACTACATGCTTTCGTTCACGTGATACGTCTCAAGAAACTATGACTATTACGATAATAATCATAATACAAAATGATGAACACAATACATTAGGCCTCCAAGCCTACCCCTCAAACCAACATCAACAAATGACAACAAAATTGGATTACAACAAGAATTCAGATTCACTAATATTCAGTATTAGTACATCGCAACAAACATCAACCATAATTAGGCAACTCAACTTAAATAATTTCCTAACACCCTAACTACTAGCTATTTGTTCAAAACAATCTAGGCTAAACTCAACTAGGGTCACATGCAATGAGATTACATTATCACTAAGATAATGCTTTCAACAAAATGATAAAATTTATCTCTAACTTATTAGAGAACTGTAGTCCATATTCAAACATAATGCAAACAAAAATGTTATCGTTGAAAGAACTATTAAAGACGCACTTTAATAAGTTAATACTTAAGTGTCACGCTAAAGAAGATGTTAACTTTTCAACACTAACTTTAATAAGTTAATTACTTCTTATCTCCCACTTTTCGTGTCACTGTTGACGTGTTTGATTGCTCTCACTTAGATACTTCAAACATTAATGAAGACTACTTAATTCTTCAACAAGTAGGATTAAGTTTTGAATTAATCATCTTTGAAAGATGAAACACAAAACAAATAATTTAAACATGATACACTTTACACGTTAAAGTGTATACTCCAAAATACGAGATTTTAAGTAATCAAGATATTTCGCTAAAACATCTTGATTCCATGTTTAAAAGTACACTTTAGTTTAACAAATCTCTCAATTCTTAAGAATTCTAAATCTTAAGCTTATTCCTTACCTCTTGTCCTTAGGTTAAAAATTTTCTAGACGTTCTTTCTAAGAACTTTCTTGATAAATAACCTCATATATTTATCAAGTTAGGTTGTTATTCCATGTCACTTGGATAAACCACCTTGAGGAATAGATAACGTCTTTTTGGTGTATTTATGCGCATTAGTTACCAACTAACTAATTTTACTAATTCATGAATCATATAAGCTTCTAAGCTTTATACACAACACTTGTGTTTAGTTATCAAATGTAGAAGTCTTAGACTTCGATTCATCGATCCATTAAATTTGATACTAATATGATTCTTAGTAAGCTCATTCATCATTTATTACACAAATTATAATGATGTACACAATGGAATTCACTTATTCTATTTCGCATAAATCCAAAATTATGTCGAGCATATAGTACTTTCTTGAATTTTGACTCTCAAAATCAAGATATTAAAAACACTTAGTTTCTAATCGTGCATTTGGAAAACTAATTTCCAACGTATGAGATTAATACAACCTAAGCCTAATGCGTAAACATTTACTTAATATTAATCGACTTTCTAAGAATAGCAAATAGTAAAATAAATATTACACAAATAAATAAATAATACTATATCATTTATTGCGTTCGAAACAAGGAATTTTAGCATTATACTGAATTTAATATTAATACATTAAATTTTAATCTAGTGTTTGGTTCGCATAAAATGAGCTCGCCACATAGAACCAATGAATTATTTGGACTACTACATTCATTAGACCAAAATTTAACAATTAATAATAAACTTTATTTTAGTTCCATTTTCTAAGTTACTATAACTTAGACAATTTATGTTCATTACGTGATAAACTAAAATTACGAAAATTTTATTTATCTAGAAATACGACATTTCTAATAAATTGTACTAAACAATTTATACGTCCAAATAATATTTAAACTTATTAAACATTAATGATGAACATTGAACCAAAACACTAATACCCAACGAATGGTATTCTCAACTTATTACACAATAAGTTATTACGTCTACAAAGCACGTATGCACACAAAATGAACTTCGCAATAGAATTTTAAAAATTAACGTTTAATCTTTGCGGGAAATTCTATACCCAAAAACACTCAAATCGAGATCATAATTAACACCACAATAATTATTATAAGTAATCCTCATTACTTAAACTTTCTCGATTTACTAAAATTT
>CANYCX010317023.1:0-17754 GCA_948193385.1 Breynia disticha f. nivosa
TTGGCTATATGCCTCAATGAAAGAAATGTATTCTTTGTGAATGGTTAATATGCTTTCTGTTCTATTGCTGTATGCTTAGACTAATCTTCTTTTCAGTTTAACATATGTACACTTATGTGGTCTATTATCTGCTATGTGTGAGTTGTGCTGTGTGCAGATACGATTAACATTCTTATGCTCTGTGGTGATATGAATGTCATTCATACATTTACATATTGCATAAATATCTGTGTGACACGAGCCTGTGTGCAATACTGTTCCTGTGTGGATAAAGGACTTGATGTGTGTTGTCCTGGACTTAACTGTGTGAGGTCCAAAACCTCTCCTGTGTTGTATAGAGGTATCCTCTGCTGTGTGTGATAGAGGAATTCCACATTGTGTGCTATGTTGGACAGAAACCCAGGATCATCCTGTGTTGATTCGCATTACCATTTCATTTAATACATTTACATTCATATATGTACGATTGATATGACTAATCCTATGTGGATAATTGAGCCTGTGTGGTTCGTATTTGCTGTGCGCAATCCTGTGTGGATGTTGATTTCATCTGTGTGATCTGAACTGTTGTTTGCCTAAATAAATGAGCTCCTGTGTGGACTATTGATTTTATGTGTGATATAGAACCTGTGTTGTAACATGCTCGTCTTAAAACCTTATGAGTAATAAGATAATTAAAATGATTAATAATTTATTAAATTGAAAGAAAGGAGTAGTGAATTGAAGGTTGACAAAAAGTTGACCTGAAGTATTTATGAAAGAGAAAAGGAAAAGAATAAAAGAAAATAATTAATTAAAAAAATAATTAATTAAAAATAAAAGAAATTAAAAAATAATAAAATAATCAAACATTTTTATATAAATGGTGGAATATGTAGGAAGTTCCCAGAAACTTTAAAACATGAAATAAAGGAGGGAGAAGCGAGGAAGAAACGAAACACAGGGAAGAGAGAGATTTTAGAGAGAGAAACTCTATATCGGGCTAGAAAACGAGTTCGAGATATAGAATCGATCGTAATCTCGAGCCGGGAAATTATCGGTATAAGCAAAACAGGTAAATTTTGAAGTTTACCGTAAATTTTTACGAGTTTTAATATTGAAGATTTCGTATAATCGAGTCTAAATTAGAAATTAAGCTAAGAAAATGATTGAGATATCAAATCATTCGTAGTTTCGAGCTGGGAATTTAGTGAGATTATTCGTCAATTTTTCCAAGTTTTATTATAATTGTTTTGAATTTATTCATAATAGAATTAATTAATAATTAGAGAATTGAGTTTGAAATTGAGTTAGAAATACACTATATTGAGTTATTCCTGATTTGAGTAACGATAGGAAAAGGTTAGGGTTCCGACAAGGGTTTCGAAATTGAGAAGTAAAGTAAAGGAAATTTATAGGGCATGCATTAAATTGATAGTTATAATGGAAAGTATAGATATATTGCTGATTAAATGTTATTAAATGAATGATATATATTATACGACGGCAGCGTAGCCGAGTCGGATGGGACGCGAGTTCACACCAGTCCGAGTACTTCAGGTGAGAGGTGAGTATATCTCACTATTTGGCTTTATTAAAATGAATGGTTTTATATATATATTTATTTACGATTGAATAATGAATAATATTGCGAATATGAGTTGCTTTTATATGTTTGATTTACGAATGAGATATTAATATGATTTTCACGTACGAAATCGAAAATGTGAATACGAAAATGAAATGAAAACGAAAAAGGAAACAAAATGATTATGTGTGCATATTGATATGAGTTTTGATATGATTTATATGAAATGGTATATGGAATCGTATTTACGATTCAAAGGAAAAATAGGTAAGCAAAATGAAAAGGCATACGAAAAAGGTACGTGAATGCGCTTATGTTTTCATATGATATCTGTGATATGTGATATGATATGTGATATGGAAAGGTGATGGAAAGGTAATATAAATGATCGATCATTCGGAGACGGGAGTAGGGAGACGGAAGTTAGGTCCATATGAAAAGGAGGTGGAAAACAATGTTTCAAAACTAATAAGGAGACGGAAGTTAGGATTTATTATGAATGAGAACGTTCAACTTAAACGTATACGAATCGAAATCAAGATAAGTTAAAAGAACTAATCAACGGAAAGATAATGTAAATGAAAAAGAAAACGAAAAGGAAAATGAAAAGGATGGAGAATACGTATTTATGAAATAAGATTATTTGATATGCTATATTCCTATTTTACGAAATGAGATTGACTGGAAAGTTTACTTCGTATATATGCTTGCTTCTGAGATATTATAAAATGAATTAAAGATTACTCACTGAACTCGCAACTTACGCAACTGCGATGTTTCGTTCAGGTACAGGTATTAGCAGGAGTAGATATTTTGACTAGCAGAGTTAGAGTTTGTCTTTGTTACAGGTGGGACAGCTGCTACTCGATCTACTTCTCTCTCTTCTGCTGATGCCATTAGGACATTTTGCATACATGTTTATGTGTTATGTTGCTGTTATATAGTTTGTACATTATGTGTTGAGATTGATAGTAGATAACTCTAAGGTTATCTACAGTTTGTTATGATAGTTATATGATGATATATGAGATAGATATATGTTGATATCTGATGTTGAGTTGCATGTTGAAAGATATGAAAATGTGCGTGTGAGTGATATATTTGTGAATTTGAATTGCAGGTGGATTGCAATAGTTATGTGATATCCATATTATAGCCGTTATATAGCAGTTGTACGTAAAATATGGACTTGCTGATTAAAGAATAAATGGCGTATTAGCGTAACACAAAGCTTAATCCATGGATACGTTAACTAGTACGATCGTTATCCTGGGAATGTAACGGAATAATAGGAATTGGAATATCCAACCTATTGATATGAAGATACTTCATGTAACTAAAGGTTGAATAAGAAATGTACGAAAATGATATATATGTGAATGATAAGAAAAGTTTTTAAAATATACGTAATTAATATGGTAGTTAGATTAGGATGTTTTATGTGTCGTTCATATATGCTATCCTTTGTGGATGTTAACTTGTGTGGTTATATATGTTATCTTGGGTGGATGTTGATCTGTGTGATGTTTTGTGTGAACTTGTTCTTATTGCTACCTGTGTGGTTAAAACCTGTGTGGTTAGATATTCTGTTTGACCTGAGCTGTGTCTTGTATTGATATATGTGTGATATGTTTACAAGCATACGGAGATGCCATAGGGAGAAAGAAGTTAGGCACGTCCTCATGCTAACTGACATTTCCCCCTGCACAACATTATATCTTAATAAAGCTAAGATACTTACTGAGTATATTTTGTACTCACCCCTGTATGTTGTTTTAGTGTTGTGCAGGTTCAGTAGGATTTCACGAGGAGGATTCGAGCACGGATTTAAGAAAACGTGGATGGTTTTATAAACAAAGTTTCAAAAGATTATCTTAGTTTGAACTTTGTCATATAATAATATCTTTTGTATAAACTTTCATACTTGAATAGTTTAAATTATCCATGTAATTTGATTAAATATTTGGATAAATGGTTTTAAATTTTGAGTCTCACATTATGCTTATAAATGATAAATCCCTTATTGTTATAATTTAGGTCATGGTAATTGTGGGAAAATTGGTAATTTGCTGAAATTGTGGGAAAATTGGTAATTTTGAGTCCCTAAATATGAATTTTATGATATATTTAGGGACTGGATTAGTTATGGGCAACATAGATTTTTGTGTATGAATTTTATTTTAAGTTTTTTTGTACTAAAATGCATTCATATAGATTTTTTACACTTATTTTTAGTATATGTGTAAAATTTGTAAAAGAGAAGATAGAATCAATGTTATTTTTGGCCCAAAATAAGTTGGTGTTGTCTTATGGGCTTGAGTGCATTCATTCAAGGAATGATTTTGGGCTTGGCCCAAGTCCATTAATATGTTTAAACTCATGAAGCCCAAAGGCACAATTTCTTTTAATGGCTTGGGCTTGAAACTTAAAAATGGATTTGCTATGTTTTAGGGCTACATTTCCTCTTATATGAGCATGGGCCTGGTTTTTGGGTTGTAAAGACCTTCTGAGCCTTTTTTTAAAATTGTTTGCAAAGGCTTGCTGAGCCTATTTTATTAGCTTAGATTATTAGTATAGAATCATCATAGAATAGAGGACCAACTAAGAAGGAAGGGGAGTCCAGACGTGGAGCACAACAAGTGTAATGCCCTGAAATTTATATTTAATTAAAATTTAAAATAAAATACATAGGAAAATGTGGGAATTTTTCGCATTTTATTTTGGATAAATTAATAGGTGAGTAGAGTGGAGATTAGTTAAATTAGGAATTTAGAAATTTGGGAGGAATTAAAAATTTTGAAAATTAAGAAGTCGGGATTAGTGTGGGTCGAGTCGGAAGGGAAATTACAAAGTAAGAGGGGGCCAAGCCCAAAGGCAACCTTAAAAACCATTCCTTCCTTTATTCCCTCCACCACTTCACGCCACTCTCCATCTTTTTCTTCTTCCCATCCAAACACTCTCTTTTACCATCAATCCTCACAAAAATCTGAAGTTACAAAGGTTCCAAGCATAAATTTTTGGTAGGTAGAATATTAAATGAAGAGGTTTAAAGGAAAAGGGAAAGAGAAATAAGACTAATGTAATAATGGATTCATATAAGTAATTCACATTCATATCACACAAAGTGAATGAATATAAATTGATATGAATATATAATGTTCATGATAGGGAATTTGAATCACGGCAGGGACGGTTCACAACTGAGCCGCTAGGTGCTTTTGGCGAGGTAAGTAACACAAGCAGAACATTCATATACGTGTAGTTTCCTTGGGTGTGAAATATTTGGTTTGATTGGTAATGATTGTGTTGATCGTCCTTTGTGCTTGTATGAGTGGTTTTGTGAATAAGTGCCATGTTGCCTAAATGCTATTTTGATCATGTGATAAGTGATGTGAATGATTAGTGATGTGTTATTGATTGCGTTTGAACCGAAAAATTGATCGTTGTGTTTGGATGATTGTTGTTCATATGATGAAACTCGTTTATGATGACTATGGTGCTTATGTTGGCTATGCTAAATTGATTGTTGATTTTTTTGACATTTTATGATGGCTAAACTCAACATTTTGATCGTAAAGAAAGACAAGATTGGATTATGAATGCATGATTTGGTTGCATGGGTTATGCACATGACATTTATGCATTTGGGGCTCATAGGGAGCAAACTAAAATGAACCAATGGGCTCTTCATGAGCAAAAACGAGGGAGTTGTTATGACTCTTAGGAGCAGTATTACGGGTAGTATCTAACAAATGCTACACCGGGGCACAAGTGGTAAAATGCTTGGGATGCTTAAGTGCGAACGAGTGCACCAAAATCGAGGCCACATGAGGGCAAAAATTAACGCCACATAAGGGAGTAAATTGTATGGATCCATTTTCTTTATAATCGATACTCCCGGCTGACGAGGCTTGTTTGCAAACGTCGATATTTTGGCGAAGAATGGGCGCAAATTAAAATATAATTGGGGATCATGGGTGATCACACTTAGAGATGCATTGGAAAGCATCCATTCCCATTCATTATGTCGCATATAACGTGCTTACCTGAGTATGTGTTAGAAATACTCGATTAGTGATTTGGATGAATAATAGAGTGATTGATGCCGTGATTTGCTTGGTTATGGAAATGAGGTTTATTTATGAATGGGATGTTGAGCAATTATTTGCATGTGATTTTGCAACTTGGTAAGCTTTGATATTTCTTGAAATTGACTTGGTGAAGTGATATGTGTTGAGTGTGTTTGCCATTGTTTTATGTTGATGAGTAAGGATTGTTGATGCCATATTCATGTGTAGTGTGGTTAGGTGGAATTTCCAATTCTATGCTTATTGTTGGTTGATGATTTTTGAAATGTTTAAGAGCTGAATGTGTTGTGATTTGAGGTTGGAATATGTTGTGTTGAGGATGGTTTATGAAAGGTTGAATGTGCATTGAGGCTGGGAGGGGAAGTAAGAACGCTAAGTGTATGACAAACCACCAGTCACGTTCGTGACTGTTCCCAGTCACGATCATGACTGGCATTCTAGGTGACAATTTGAACCACCAACCACAGTCCATTTGTGACTATTCTTATGAACTGGAAACCATGGCTGCCAATGTCAATCACGTTCGTGACTGTCCTGCGAATTAGATTTTCAGATGTTGGCCCAGTCATATTCGTGACTCCTCTTAGTCACGATCGTGATTGGCAAGCTGCCCACAGATGGCTGTCCAATTTTTAGCTGAAATGAGTCATGAATGCATTATATCTATGAGTCATGAACGTGACACTTGAGTCATGAACGTGACCATGTTTCTGATGCACTTGGAAGTGAGTCACGAATGCCCAATTGCAAGCCACCATTTGTTTCCGTGAGAGTCACGAATTTAACCATGGTACTAACCCTCCTTTCATTCAAATGTTAGGGAGTCACGAATGGAACTTTTGGCAGCCTCATTCGTAATCCACATTTGCCACGAACGTGATGCATGGTCTAACTCCAATTCCTTATTCAATTGTGTTGATTTTTGTTCATACCTTATGGCTCCATTGTGTTCTAATTAATGTATCAATGTTGTCACTAATTTTCGTTAGCTTATCTTCATGTTGTCAAATTGTAATTAGGTAAAACCAATCAGAAGATAGTGAACTCATATGCATAAGTCTTATTGATTAATTCATCATAAAGTGGTGCTAGAACATGAATGGTATTGATGTATATTATTAGCCTAACTGTAAGATGGTTTGAATGCTAGTGTGATAATATGTTGAACTGATTGTTTGTAAATGTGAAGCTTATCTAGTTCGAGAAGTTTATAAATGTTGTATGAAATGTATAGATATATGTGAATGCGATCTTGTTAGGGAAGTTGTCCATTTTGGCAAGTGTTGCTTATTGAGTTCACAAATCATGCGTTTTATGCCTGCCATATTGGCAGGGACTTAAGAAAACTCGATGAGAATATGGTAGATTATTTTCCTTGCTCAGACTTGTCCAAGAAGAACTGAAAGATCGAGGTCGACCATGCAGTAGAGATAGATTTGAACTCATGTCAAATACATGTATTGAACATTTATAGTGCATACACACACATTCATTTTGTCAGGTTATATTCCAAATAGGGTCCAATGGGTTTCTTTTCTTGTATAACCACGTTTTATTTTGTAAACATTATATATTATGTATTATTCTATCAGGAAAAACCCTTATATAGTTTTACCACTTTAATGAAATATGTATGTTTTCATTCGTAAGGGACACAAAAGAATTTTCTTTAAACTCGTTGATTTTGTATCATTATTTCGCAAAAATTTATGACTTCTAAATCCGGGTGCCATTTGGTAAAACTATGCTTATACGCAAAAGAGTGGTAGTCGAATTCGGGGGCCACATTTGGTGATATCAGAGCCTACGTTTGTAAAAATCTCGGTTCCTTTGGTATGGGTCAGGAATCATACATTATCTATGAGTTTAAAAATATGTTTTCCTTTGCATCATGCCGAATTTTGGAAACATATATTGTATGACCCCCAAATTCGCCACAAACTTTTATTATTTCAGCATCTCTCTCCTGTGGTACTCGGATTTGGAAATCATAAGTTAGAAATACATTAGTACTAAATACAATTTAAAAACACAATTTATAAAATATGCATTTCATTAATTACATAAAACTTTATAGAATCTACAAGTGCGGGATATTAATGTAAAATTTACAAAATCTTGTAGGATTACAGAAAAGATATTACATAGATCCCATTTCAATTATAACCCACAAAATATATGCACTATCAAATATTCAATACAAAGCATTTGTATGATATGAGGTCAAAATAAACCCTAGTGCACCGCCCACCTTGATTCTTCTATTCTTTGAGTCCGAGTCAACTACAAGCAAAATGATCTGCACCTTTTTGTCCAAAATCTCCTCAAGTCCCTGTACACACGAAAGATATAAAATGCAGTGAGTCGCGATACTCAATAAGCAACATTTACCGAAATGGACAACTTGCCATATCATTCTTACATTTACACAAATTGTATAATTGATATCTTACATCACAAGGCCAAACAATCGAGTCACTATACACGCACTCAAACAATTGGATTCAATAAACGTCAAGCAATCAAATTTGGAGTCTGTCAACAGGGGAAAAACGTTTTGGGCAACCCGTTCTGTGCCTCTAGATAACTTCCAAAATAGAACGGTTTGGGGAACCATTTGCTCAGGTGGTTCTCTAACCCGTTCTATGTCTCTGGAATGACTCTGGAAATAGAACCACCTAGGAAAAGGTTTACTAACTCGTTCCCTAGCCCGTTCTAACCTTCAGCATCCAAATATTTGGCACATTCACACTTAATCATTCAAACCAACAAATTCTTAATGCATAAATAACATTTCACCAAAAAACACATGTATTAACCTCTTCAAACAAAGCACATTTTACTTTTAAACATTCAAGAATCATCAACCCATTCACAAGCAATTATCAACATTCTCAAACTCAATTCCAATTGCAAGGTCCACAATAAATTCATAATCCCACATATTCAAATCATTCCAACATACTTCCATCATACTTAACTAAACACATTTATGCGATATTGTAATGCCCCAAAAAATGTCTGTTAGATATTGTAATGCCCCACAATAAATTCATAATCCCACATATTCAAATCATTCCAACATACTTCCAACATACTTAACGTACGTTAATTGGCTAATTAACGTACATTAATGTGTGTTTGAGGGAATAACGTACGTTAATTGGCTAAATGACGGGAAAGAAGATAAATCCTCGATCCTGAACTAAAATGTGATGGAAAATAGTTACATTTGGTAGGTTTTTGATAGGTTTTTAATGTAGTTCATGATTCTATAAGCTTTTGACCCTAAAACATATGATTGGATGAGATTTGAAAGATTAGGGTTTTAGGGAAGTTTGGGATTTTGGGAAAATTCAGTATGGGAGGTTTAATTAAGGTACATTGTATGTTGAATGATAAGAAATGTGATTACATGTGTGTAGGTACTAACATTCGGAACCTGACTCGGGAATCGGGCACTTACTTGTGTTTTGTTTATGATTGGTTGATTTTGTTGTATGGATAATGCTTTCTTGATGAAAATTAAAATGAATTATGCCTTGAGAAACTTATGAGTGTATGATGTTGAGATGAATGCTTACTCATGAGAATGGTTTTGTATGTATGTGTGTGTGATATGAAGAATGCTATGAGCTATGTGTTTATGATTGTTATGATGAAAGGATGGTGTATGTTGATGGCTATATTGTTGAGGAATGGCTAATTACGTTAAGAGTTTTCTTGAAGAGAACTTATGGGAAAATGGTGAATGGAACTTGGAATGTTGTACTTACATTAAGGCATGTGATAATGGCGTGGCAGTTTGACATATGCATAAGCATTCTATGTATGTTCATGATGAGGGCCTCGTGGCCAATTATGCGCGAAGGGAGTGGACTCTTCCTTATATGAAAACAGGGGCCTCGTGGCCAATTATGCGCGAAGGGAGTGGACTCTTCCTTATATGAAAACAGGGGCCTCGTGGCCAAATACGCGCAAAGAGAGTGGACTCTCTCTTATGTGAAATGAGGGCCTTGTGGCCAAAGCGCAATTAAAACAGGGGCCTCGTGACCAACATGCGCAAAGAGAATGGACTTGCTCTTGATATGTGAAGACTCCGGAACATGCATTGTATGTTTCATTTGGCATTCACATAAATATGCATTCATGATTTATTTCCTTAGATTAGTGTGTGTGATTGGATGCAAGTAAGATGATGGTTATGTATGTGTATGAAATGCGTAAAAGATGATTGATACTTGTGATGAGATTTATGATTGTGGTTTTGATCCTTTAAGCATATGTTGATTTCGTGCTGAATGGTTAATTGTTATGATGGCGAAAAATGATATGTATTAGGTTTGGTTAAGTTGCTAAGAAAGTTAGGGTGGCTCGCTTTGATATTGTATGTTTTGTGTATACTTATGAGTTGTGTAAATGGTGTCTTGGATGCTTGTGTGGATGCGCTTAGTGAATATTCTTTATACTCACCTTTATTTTGCTATGTATATGTGTGCAGAGCGACAGTAGCCGATGTAGGGACATCTTTTTGGGCAGAGCTCGAGCGTGTGATACTTGGTAGATAGGTCGGCTCCTAGTGGTTTTGGATACATTACACTTTTGCATTTTTTATAACCATACACATAATATTATAGGCTTGGCACTTGCAATATTCTAAACCGAAAACCACAGCTTCTGCAAATTTTAGATGATTTGTATTTTGGGCTAGTTTAAATGAGATGCATGTATTCCATTCTTTCTATATATTTATATATATATATTTCCTTAATTTTTTTGAGTTGTTATTTAAAAAAGAAAAAAATTGGTGCGAAAATTTGAATTTAATGAGAATGAACTTTACGAAAATGAGGTTTACATATATGATGAAAAATGAGAATGCATGACCTCTAATATCGACGTTTGCAAAAGGGCTTCATCGGCCAGGAGTATTGTTTATAAAGTACTATGGACCGTAGATTTTATTCCCTACTTGGCCTGAGTTTTGCCCTTACATGGCCTAGCATGCTCGCACACTTTAAAATGTACCGAGTCTTTCCACTGTGTATAGTATGTGATATGTACTAACCATAATTACGCTCCCAAGAGCCATAACCACTCCCTCATTTCAATGCTCACTAAGAGCTATCATTATACTTTCATTTTTGCTTCCTAAAAGCCCAATATGCATGAATGTCATATGCAATATCCACATAGCCAAATCATGCATCAATATAAGTTCATGCCATGTTATACATCTAATGATGCATTCAACCACAGGAATTCTCAACATAACCTCACCAATTCATTAAACATATGGACACAAGTAATCAACTCATCTGTTTCCTCTTCCACAAGCACTACAACATAATCCACCATTCTCTATTCAATCCACGTACACCATCATGTATGTATTTAACACAAAGCGACATATTCTTTTCTCCACAAAACCATTCATACAAGCACAAACATATGCCACACATATACATGTATCATTTAAAACATCACACATCACATTCCCATACATTAGCTCATACATAGTAAAACAATATCATAGATTTCACTCAAACAACCATATCAAATCAAACAACCATTTTCAATTAAACCATAACCTTACACTCAACAACATACAAGCATGGAAAGTTGCGCTCATACTACTTACCTCACAGGAAAAACCTAACGGCTTTGTTGTGAACTTCCCTCATCGCGGTTTCGATTCCCTATCATCAATATCATGGTTTCACATTAATCAAACATTCATGAAATCATATAAAATGGAAAGAATCCTATACAATATGCATGTAGTTTGTTGTGAACCACCATATTTAATTCTTTCCACCAACCCTCTTTAATGCTTCCACAAGTTCATTTAGGTACAATTTTATGATTCTTACTCTCCTACCTATGATAACATCCTACTTCCTACTTTTCCCTTTTGAAAAACCTTAACCATCTTCCTTCCCTTGCTTCCATCTCACTCAACATACAACACCCAATTAAATTGACACGTAAAACAATATCAATGATTGTCAAATAAGATTACCCAAACAACGAAACACAAAGAAACTTTGGGAATCAAAAACCCAAACTTGTCACTTCGCATGCTTCTAGCAACGATTTCGGGCACCTAAATCATAATTTACCAATAAAAATGGTTAGGAAAAGATAGAAAACATGAGAGAGTTATGTGGTTAGAAACCTAGGGTTACTAGGAAAAACAGGATTGATAAAAGAGAATGAAGTATACTCACCTTAATTCCACCAAGAATCACGTTTGTACTCTTTCAAAATGTAAGGTTTTGTGGAAAGTGAGGATGATGATGGTTTTAGATATGGATTAGGTTTTTAGCTATGGAGAGAGGATATGGAAACAAAAGGAAGAACATGTGTGTGGTGGAAGAAGATGAGAGAAAGGATTTATAGGTTAAGTGGCTTGGACGATTTTACCATTTACTTCATAATCCCCTTTTTGCTCGATCCAATTAATTCCAATTCTTATTTCCTGTAAATTTATTATTGTTTACCCTAGCTCTCAACTCTTTCCACCAACTTAGTATTCAAAACATTTCGCGAAAAATTTATTCCCATTTTCCATATATTTATTTAAAATATTAAATTATATCGAAATTTCGAGGCGTTACACATTGATTTCACCATGGTGCATTACTTTCATGATTTCCATAATAAAATTCCATTCCATTTTTATGTTTTACAAATGGAGGAAGGACATGGGGATAGTGCACATGAGGTCGCCAGTTCTTTGGAGTCAGTACAGGAGAATGCTAATACCCTTAATGCAAGTGAACAAGTACCCTCTAACCCTCAAACTCAGGCATAGCATCTGGCTTTACAACAACTGTTAGATCTAATACGAACAACCGTGAGGGAGCAATTACCTCGAGCTCAGAGCTTGGAGATAGACCACAAATATGAGTAGATTCAGAAACTTGGAGAAAAAACCTTTCTCTAGCACCACTGATCCCTCTATTCCTGAAGATTTGATGAGGGACACAGAGAGAATCTTGAGGAGGATGAATTACACCTCCGTGGAGAAAGTTCAGTATGTTACGTCCTTGTTGGACGGGGAGGCAATAAATTGGTGAGAAATGGCCCTGGAAAGCTTGAACGAACCTCTCACCATGACTTGGGAGGAATTCCAAAGGTCTTTGCTGAGGAGTACACCCCTTCGGTGTATATGAGAGAGAAGAAAGCAGAGTTCCTCAAGCTTGAGTAGGGAGATCTCTTGGTCGCAGATTATGAGGTCAAGTTCACTCGTCTCTCGAGATATGCCAAAGAGGAAGTCACGATGGATGAAGCTAAGAGAGACCGATTTAAGGTGGGATTAAGTCGTGAGATCTGCCTCTTGCTAGCGATACAACCCCCTAGCTATTCAGCTCTGCTCACTACGGCATTGCGAGCAGAGAAGGCTCTTGGGGTAGAGAAGCCTTGGGAGGCCAAAAAGGCCAAGTATGCTGGAAGCTCTGGTGGAGAGAAGAGATTTAGTTCTCATGGGTCCGGAGTGACCAAGGATCCAAGAAGTTTGTGTGGAAAGGAGCAGGTTCAGTGGGGAACCCTTTCCCAGGCCTAGTGAGTAGAGTGGCTTTGAAGGGAGGAGAAGGACAGACATAGTTTGCTATTACTACCAGAAGAAGGGGCACATGGAGAAAGATTGTTATAAGAAGAGGAATGATGAGACTAGGGCTCAGTGCACATAGAGTAGTGTTGGGTATACCTAGAGGAGTGCTAGTGAAAATAAGGGTCGAAGTGTTTCTTCTGGGAGGGCTAGATCACACTCCAGAGGTCCTCGGATTACCCAGACTCCAGCACCAGTAGCAACTCAGGCCAGGGTATATACCATAGCTAGAGGAGATGTTGTGGATGACCCGAACATCATTTTTGGTATTGTTTGTATTTTGGGTTTACCTACTTACATGCTTATAGACTCTGGTGTATCATGTTTATTTATTGACTATGATCATTCATTGAAACTAAATGTGAAGACAGAACCCTTAGATTATATTATAGTGGTGTCAATGCCTTCTAGGGAACTGGTGAGAGTGAATAACAAGTGAGGTCTTGTCCGATAGTGATAGGCAACTGCGAATTACAAGTAGATTTGGTGGTATTCCATTTGAAGGATTTTGAGTTGATTTTGGGCATGGATTGCCTTTCCAAGCATAGAGCAGTAGTGGACTGCTTTTCAAAGGAGGTATCTATCAACATTGATGGGCAGAAGGAGATTTTGTTTGTGGTGGATAGAAGGGTGGTACCTTCTTGCCTAATATCCACTGAGCAAGCAATGAATTTGATGAAGGAAGGTTGTGAGGCATACATTGCTATTGTGGTGGACACTACAAAAATGAATGTGGGAGTTTCAGAAGTTCTAGTAGTGTGTGAATACCCAGATGTTTTTTTGGAGGATCTTCCTGGGCTGCCTCCTAATAGAGAGGTAGATTTTGAGATTGAGAGTGTACTGGGATCGGCTGTTATGTCAATAGCACCCTATCGAATAGCTCTGACTGAGTTAAAGGAGCTGAAAAAGTAACTGGAAGAATTACTTCATAAAGGGTTCATTAGGCCTAGAATTTCTCCGTGGGGAGCGCCCGTATTATTCATTAAGAAGAAGTACAGAAGTATGCGGTTATGCATTGACTATCGCCAGCTGAATTGGGTGACAATAAAGAATAAATATCCTTTACCCGAAATTGATGATCTTTAGATCAGTTGAAAGTATGCGGTTATGCGAATTACAAGTAGATTTGGTGTTTTTCTCAAAAATCGACTGAAGGTAAAGGTACTGGCAGTTGAGAGTAGAGTAGAATTCGATGCCTAAGACAACATTTAGAACTAGATATGGCCACTTTGAATTCACAGTGAATAAAATTTTTCAACCCTATCTAGACACCTTTGTGGTGGTTTTCACTGATGACATTCTCATCTATTCGAAGAGCAAAGGTGAACACGAGGATCATTTGAGAGTGGCTTTGCAGCTACTTTAAGACAAGCAGATGTATGCCAAGTTTTCAAAGTGCGAGTTTTTGCTTAAAGAGGTTGCATTTTTGCATTTAATCTCTAGACACGGGGTACAACCGAATCCTTCAAATATTAAGGCAGTGGAAGAGTGGAAAGATCCAAAGAATGTAACAGAGAATTGTAGTTTTTTAGGTTTGGCGGGCTACTATCAGAGATTCATTCAGGATTTCTCGATACTCGTGAGACCTCTTACTAGCTTGTTGAAGAAGAATGCCAAGTTTGATTGGAGTGAGAAATGACAAGAGAGTTTTGAATAGATTAAAAATAGGTTTACAGAGGCGCCTGTGTTGACTCTAGCGTCAGAGGACGGTGAATATGTGGTATATGCCTATGCTTCTGGGATGGGTCTAGGTGGTGTTCTGATGCAAAGTGGAAAGGTTATAGCCTATGCTTCAAGGCAGTTGAGGCCACATGAGCTCAATCACCCGACGCATGATTTGGAGCTGGCAGCGATTATTCATGCTTTAAAGACTTGGAGGCAATATATTTATGGAGAAACCTTCAAGATCTTCACTGACGACAATAGCTTGAAGTATATTACCACCTAGAAAGAATTGAATCGTAGGTAAAGAAGGTGAATGGAACTGTTAAAGGACTACGACTGCTCGACTGAATATCACCCAGGAAAGGCTAATGTTGTACCCAATGCCTTGAAGGAGCTACAATGTAGGAAATCACAAGTGAAGGGGTGATGCTATTTCCTACAATGTAGAGTTGTTATTTGCGATGAAGGAGCTACGACTAGAACTCCAGGTGATTGAAGAAGGATTGCTAGCTAACAATTCAGTGAGACTGTTAATTCAAGAATAGATAAAAGAGAGGCAAATAGAGGACGAAATGCTAGTGGTCGCTAAGAAGAAAGTGGAAAGAGGAAGAGAAACCCCTATGTGCTTGATGAACAGTGAGTTCTACACTACAGGAAGAGGTTATTTGTGCCTAAATTCCCGAAGCTCAAGGAAGAAATTATGAAAGAAGCACATTCCTCGAATTATTCTGTGCACCCAGGCAGCACCAAGATGTATAGAGACTTGAAACCGTTGTATTGGTGGCCGGGTATGAAGAAGGAAATTACAAAATTTGTGGTTAAGTATCTGAGTTGTCAGCAAATCAAAGTTCAGCATCAAGCTCCAGCTGGAACGCTTCATTCTTTAGCTATTCCAGAATGGAAATGGGAGCGGATAACCATGGATTTTGTAGTTAGTTTGCCCAGAACTTTCTGGAATCACGATGCAGTGTGGGTTATAGTGGATAGATTGACCGCATATTTTCTAGCTATCAGACAGGATGATTCTTTGGACGAACTGGGTGAGAAGTATGTGGCAGAAGTGCTTAGACTTTATGGAGTTCTGATTTCCATCGTCTCTGACAGAGATCCTCGTTTCACTTCACATTTCTGGGGCAATTTTCAAAAAGCTATAGGTACCAGACTTAACTTTAGTACAACTTTTTACCCTAGACAGATGGACAGTCGAGAGGACAATACAGACTCTGGAGGATATGATGAGAGATTGTATTTTGGAGTTCAAAGGCAACTAGGATGAACCCTTGCCATTGATAGAGTTCGCCTATAATAACAACTATCATTCCAGCATTGGAATGGCGCAGTACGAAGCTCTATATGGCAAAAAGTGTAGGATTCCGGTATTCTGGGATGTAGAAGGATTTAGGCAAATTGAAGGACCAGAATTGGTACAGAAAACAGGAAAGAAAGTTTAAGTGATTAAGAAGTGTATAAAGGCCTCTCAAGACCGGCATAACAGTTATTTTGATAAGCATAGGCAAGAGTTCACCTCTGAAGTAGGTGAGAACGTTTTCCACAAGGTATCGCCGTGGAGAGGAGTTTTGAGATTTGGTAGGAGCGAGAAGCAAAGTCCTAGGTTTATCGGCCTTTTAAGATCATTAAAAGGGTCCGACCTTTGGCTTATCAACTCCGACCACCGGAGGAGCTTTCTTGGTTACATGATGTTTTCCATATGAGCATGTGGAGACGTTATAGATCGGATCTAATCCACGTTCCTAAGGAACCTGAAGTGGAGATCTCAGAGGATATGACGTATAAAGAGGAATCGATTAAAGTCCTTAATCATATGGTCCATCGGTTAAGGAATAAGGAGATTCTTATGGTCAAGGTTAGGTGGAGTTTTCATTCCCTGAAGGAAGCTACTTGGTAAGTTAAAGAGGAGATGCACAAGCATTATCCTCACATGTTTTCGGAATCAGGTGCGATTTAAATTTTGAGGACGAAATTTTCTTAAGGGGGTAGAATTGTAATGCCCCAAAATTTATATTTAATTAAAATTTGAAATAAAATACAAAGGAAAATGTGGGAAGATTTTTTGTGTTTTATTTTGGATAATTTAATAGGTGAGTAGAGTGGAGATTAGTTAAATTAGGAATTTAGAAATTTGGGAGGAATTAAAAATTTCGAGAAGTAAGAATTCGGAATTAGTGTGGGCTGATTCGGAAGGGAAATTACGAAGTATGAGGCGGCCAAGCCCAAAGGAAACCCTAAAAACCCTTCCTTCCTTTCTTCCCACCACCACTTCACGCCACTCTCCATCTTTTTTTCTTCCCAGCCAAACACTCTCTTTTACCATCAATCCTCACAAAAATCTAAAGTTAGAAAGGTTCCATGCATAGATTTTTGGATCTAATCAAGTAAGTTTCCTTCCATTTCCTTCAATCCCGTATTTTCCCCAACCCTAGATTTCCAACATCCATAACTCATCCGTTTTAGCTCCAAATCGAGCAAATGATGGCTCGTTGGAAAGCTTAACATGTCTACTACCTATTAGTGACTATCTTTGATGTTAAATCATGTTTTAGGCACTCGAAATTCGTGGGAGAAGGGCTGCCCTACATAGTGACGAGTTTGGGGCTTTGCGCGAACAAGGTTTTGCTTGCGTTTCGTCATTTTAGTAAGTTTATTTGGTGTGTACTAAGAGTGTTTTAAGTGTTGAATTGGTTGGGTAGTACAATGTGGGAGAGATTGAAGAGATGTTAGGGAAATGAGTTAGGTTTGGAAGAGGGAATTGTTAGGTAGGATGGTTAGAGTAATTTAGAGGGCATTGGACATTAAATTATACC
>CANYCX010317472.1:0-11165 GCA_948193385.1 Breynia disticha f. nivosa
TCATATAGATCGAAATTCATATCCATAGCATCATCCTTCTATAGTCATCATACAAGATGCAACACCATACAAGAATGAATGCGATATGAAATGCTAATGCAATCACATACAATGCATGCCCTGTGGGTTTCTCTTGTGCGCGTGGGAAAGTCCACTCTCATATTTTGGCTAATCCCCACATAAATATAGAGCTTTTGCTCAGTTGGCTAAGCCCCACATGAAAAATGTGAGCTTTCGCTCGATTTGGCTAATCCCTACTTTATACAAGGAAGAACATCTCGCCTTCCTTTTCCACAATCCTCATATCATGAATAGGAAATCATGCTCATACAATGCCACAAATGACATTCAATAAGGCCATCAATCTCAAATCATGTTATGCATTATATTCTTATGATCAAGCAACTCACATGCTTCCTATGTCTTTAGTTTATAAGAACATAATATGTATGAACATCAAGGCATAAGCCACAATTCTCTTATGAGCATAACATCCATTGCACATAAAAAGGCAATACACACTCACACTATGGTATTATCCCATACAGACATAGTTCACATATTTCATAAAGATATAACATAGTACACATTAGCTAATATTCAATATAAGATTGTATTAAAGAATACGATCAAGTTCATACTAAACTTGTAACCTTCACTTCATAATAGCATTCAAGCTCACGATATCATACTCATGCTTAAAGCATAATTCACAATTATCACACTTGTATTCTCAGATAATTCACCACATTTGAATCATAATTTCACATGCTTAACTTTATCATAACTCAAAACATAAACTCATCATATACTCAGTAAGCACATATCTTAAATCACAATGTCGCACCCTTAGCACTGCACCACTAAACATCATGTGAGTCATTCACACATTACTATTTCAAACAACCAAGCAAACTCATAATTAAGCCCAATAAGTCCCTTTTTAATGACTCGATGCCTCTACCATTTAAACAAATGCAACAATTATCATGTATGTTTAACCTATACAAATACAAAACCTACAATGGTATCGACTCTGCATAGTCAGGCTCATTGCTCAACTCTCCTCTGTGGTTCAAACCATACCTCCTCTCTCTACCCGTTGCAAAACCCATGGTTCTTCCTAACTCGTTGCTTCCCTCTGAGAAGCATGAAGATCTAATGGTATGGGGTGGATTTTTGGTGATTAGAGGAGGCCTAAGGGTGTTTCTTGAGGGTTTGGATGAGTGGGTGTTGACTAGGGTTTTGTACATATGTTTACTCTTTTTCATTCTCAAATAATCTTCTAATTTTAAAATCCTATCAGGTTGTAATGGTTTGGCAAACGGTTTACCAAAACCGTTCACCTGGCTGTTTCTAGCTTCTTGTTCGCTCTTAATGAATATTTGTCCTTATTCAAAACGGTTTGGGGAACGAGTTAGGCAAATCATTCCCTAAGCCGTTTGTCACTATTTAATTTATCATTTTTCACATAATTTGGGTTATAATATTTTTGGGGCGTTATACATAACTTGAATGTGTTTGGATCACGAACATTCATAAGAATTAGTGTGTTGTTTTTGTTAAATTGTGTGTTACGTGTAAGTATTGTTTATGATTATGAAATGGTTGTGGAATGATATATTATGATTTGATGCAGAAATTTGTGGTTAGTCATAGGTGTTATTAATGTGTGATTCTAAAAGTGAAATGTGTTATATGATCAAAATGATGTTTGTGAAGTGTTGGGTTGATTTGTTGTATGCGCATCCATTAGCATGTCATCATATTACAATTTGCATTTAGAGCCCGTAAAAGGACGCAGGGAGGCACGTAAAGCCTGTAAAAGGATGCGGGGGAGGTCACTTAGTGTTACATTCACATCCTAACTATTGAAATCATGAAAATCTCATAAATGATTCATATGATTACATGAACTGAGATAAGTCACATGATTATATGAAAGAATATATGATTACAGGATATATATGTGATTACATGTTTACAGAATATACTTGATTACATGAAAGATAAATTGATTATAAAGGAAAGGATGATATGATTACATTTATTGAAGTTATATGATAAGATTAAAAATGGAAATTTCTTATTAAGTTATTTACTACTCACTGAGCCTACAACTCATTACCTGTAATTTTTGTTTCAAGAGTTGACAGTGAGCTGAGTTAGTTTTACAAAGTGTTCACGTGGGTCAGTTGTTACTCCCTCACTTTCTCTCTCTTCACCAAACACCAGATAGGAGCTGTTATGTTAGACATCTGGATATTGTGTGTATTTTAGATGTGATCTCTATAGTTTTATTTGATGTTAGATTTGTTGAGATGATTGTTGATGTTTGGTTAATTTTGGGTTGATATATATAATGTTGTAGTAGTTCAACACGGGTCGTGCTTAAATAACATAATGTTGTGTTGAATGAACAGGGGGCGTGTGGTATCAACACGAGATCGTGCCCATGGGAGTATTGATCAACACGAATCGTGCTCATATGAATTGCAGGCAACACAGGCCGTGCTCATGTACTATTTTGCCCGTGCTGCTGAATAAAGTTTGCTATTTCTCTGTTAAATCAACCAATGATATTCTATTAAGGGACAAGAGTGAGAATATTAAAGGATAAAAAGAAAATTTTTAATTTATTCATTATTAAACGTATTCATATAACTATAAGCATGAACTGATTAGCTAATTAAGTTAGGATGTTTTATTTTGGTATCAGAGCAAGGATATGATCCTGGATTGTATATATTGATGTGTGATTTGTTATTTGCACTTGTATATGCATTGTGTGAAATGTGTGTTTAATCATCCTTATTTAGTTTTATAGATATGTTGCAACCTAGGCAATCTACTAGGAGAGAGGGAGCAACATACCCTAGAGATGTTGTTTAGATGTCTTATGCAGGATCTAGACATGAGCCATATGATCCTCATCATCCGTATTGCGGTCCAGCTTATCCTTATCCACTAGCACCTTATTATCCTCTTTACAGGGATCCACCTATGATTGATTACCAGATTAAAGCCAAAAACTTTAAGGAATTGAAGAAGTTGGGAGATGTAGAATTCAGGGGCACTACAGATTCACGATTGATAGAAGATTAGTTGGATCAGATTATCAGAGTCTTTGATATGATGTAGGCTACAGTTGGAGACAGGTTAGAGTTTGTTATATCATTGTTATAGGGTCTGCATACTAATGGTGGAAGACAGTTCTCCATTCTACAGACAGTGATAAATGCAGGTTTTTTGAAGATGGTTTAAATAAGAAAATCCGTAAACAAATCCCTAAAACAGAAACAAGCAAGTATACAATATTGAGGGTTATAATGATTGGGACTGAAGAACTGCTTAAGGTTAAGGATGATGAAGATAAAGAGAAAGAAAGTAAATAGAAGAGGGTATTCACTCTAGGAAGGTCTAGTAGATTGAGAAAGAGGGCTGAGTTTACCCCAACTCATATCAAATTTTGAGGATTTACTGTAGGTTGATCATATTTCTTATCAGGCTTATCGTGGTAGAGGATCTAGAGGGGGAGGACAGGGTAGCTAAGCAATATTGTCAGGACCTACTAGATTTCCATGCCCACATTGTCGGAGGATTCATTTTGGTGAGTATAGACTATTGACTAGTGGTTGTTACATATGTGGAGAGCATGGACATTATGCTAGAGATTTCCCTATCAGAAGAGGTAGTGTTATTCAGAGAGAGATACATTCTGGACACACTCAATAGTGCACAATAGTGATCTGAGGACGAATGTAAGTGGCAGTCATAGACTAAGTAGAGGAGCTGCTTCTACTTCAGCATCTAGTCGAGGCAGAGGAGCCTTTGGTACTCAAACTCAGGGATACGCTATAGTTTTTGTGATGTCTCAACAAGAGGCAGCCGATGCCCTTGAGGTTATCACAGGTGAGTTATATTTATTTGGTGTTTCTGCTTATGCATTGATAGATCCTGATTCTACATAGTCATTTATTACCCCTAGAATAATACATGTAGTGAAAGTTAAGCCTAAAACATTAAACTAAAGCCTAGGATTGCATACTCCATTAGGCAAAATAATGTGGGTACATATGATATACAAAAATTGTAAGATGCAGATACAAAGTACAGAATTGACAGTTGACTTAATTTTACTAGATTTGGTAGAGTTTGATTTGATATTAGGCATGGATTTGTTAGCTCATCATCAAGCTAAAGTGGATTGTTATACCAAAGAAGTAATAATTGAACCTAAAGAACAGAACAAAGTCATATTTTGCAAAAATAGGAAGACTATGCCTAGTTGTCTAGTATCACCTATCCAAGCCTATAAGTTTATCCGAGATGGAAGTGAAACATACTTAGCTTATATAGTTGATAGAACAACAACGTATGAAAACATTAAAGGAATACCAATAGTAGACCAGTTTCCTAACATATTTCTTGAAGACCTCTCAAGATTACCTCTTGATAGAGAGACAGAGTTTACTATTGAATTGATTCCTGGTACGACACCCATATCCATACAGTTGTATAAAATGGCACCATTTGAATTACAATAATTAATGAAATAGTTACAAGAGTTACTTGATAAGGGATTCGTTTGACCTAGTGTTTCACTGTGGGGAGCACCTGTTTGATTTGTGAAAAAGAAAGATGGAACAATACAGTTATGTATAGATTACTAAAAATTGAATCAAGCAACAGTGAAAAATAAATATCCATTCCCTCATATAGATGATCTACTTGATCAATTGCAAGGTGCCACACTGTTTTAGTTATGCCATTTGGTTTAACTAATGCTCCAGTAGCATTTTATGGCACTGATGAACAATATATTCCAGTCCCTCCTCAATCAGTTTGTGATTGCTTTCATAGATGATATACTGATTTACTTGAGGAATATTGAAGAACATAATGAACATTTGCGAACAGTACTACAAATACTACGAGAAAAGCAAATGTATGCAAAACTGAGCAAGTGTGAGTTTTGGTTGGATCACGTAGTCTTTTTGGGGCACATGATATCTGGATAAGGAACATCAGTAGATCCCAAGAAAATTAAAGCAATATTAAATTGGGAACCTCCTAAGACAATTACAAAGGTACGTAGCTTTCTGGGTATGGCAGGTTACTATTGTAGATTTATGGAGATAACTACTCCGCTGACACAACTACTAAGAAAGAATGTTCCTATCCAGTAGAATGAACAATATCAGCAAAGTGTTGATGAATTAAAATATCGATTGACCACAGCTCTAGTCCTTACGATTCCTTTGAGCACATGAGGATTCATTATTTACAATGATGATTCATATCAAGGACTTGGATGTGTATTGATGCAAAATAGGAAAGTGGTAACATATGCTTCTAGACAACTCTAACCACATGAAACTAATTATCTAGTACATGATTTAGAGCTTACAGCAGTAGTGTTTGCTCTAAAGATTTGGAGACATTATCTATATGGCGGACATTTCAAATTTTTATCGATCATAAAAGTCTAAAATACTTGATGACCCAGAAAGAACTCAACATGCGACAAAGAAGATGGTTAGAGTTGTTGAAAGACTATGATTGCACAATTGAATACGATCCTGAAAAAGCAAATGTAGTTGCTAATGCACTTAGTAAGAAGTCAAGTGTTGCTATATCTAGCTTACAATTAACACGTATGACCAATTTGATAGCTTTACAAAGCTTAAATACAAAGTTAGACTTAATTGAATCTGGAGTGTTATTAGCAACATTAATGATTCAACCAATATTGTCAAGAAAAATAAAAGCAGTACAAAAACAAGATTAAGAGTGCATAAGAATGATTGAACAGATTGATCAGGGTATTGAAACCCATTTTAGTTGGTTGATGAATTGTTGATGATGGGATCCAATGTATGTGTACCGAATATCAAAGGGATTAGACAGGAGATACTAGATGAAGCACATAATTCTCCATACACTATGCATCTATGAATGACAAAAATGTACAATACTCTGAAACTGTACTATTGGTGGCCCAATATGAAAAAGTAGGTAGCTAAATTTTTATCTAGATGTTTGGCATGACAATAGGTAAAAGATGAACATTAGGCACCAATAAGAAAACTTCATTCATTATTGATACTAGTCTGGAAGTGGGAAAGAGTAACTATAAATTTTGTGATAGGATTACCACGTACACAATCGGGTAAAGACGCAGTTTGGGCGATTATATATATACTGACCAAAAATGCGCATTTCTTACCGATTAAAATTGAAATCTCTTTAGAGCAGTTGGCAAAGTTGTATATACGAGAGAGAGTCTAATTACATGGTATTCCTATTTTGATAGTATCAAATAGAGGTCCCAGGTTTACTTATAGATTATAACAAACATTACAGAATGCGTTGGGTACAAAATTGAACTTTAGTACTACTTTCCATCCACATACTGATGGACAGACTGAGAGGACTATACAAATACTAGAGAAGATGTTGAGATCTTATGTTCTGGAGTTTTAGGGCTCTTAGGATAGGTACATACCATTAATGGAATTTGCTTACAACAATCAATATCATAGTAGCATTTGTATGGCACAGTATGAAGCTCTATATGGACAGAATGTAGAAGTCTAATATACTATAATAGAGAAGGAGATGAAATATTTGAAGGACTCAAAATTGTACAAAAAATAGTAGAAAAAGTAGAACTTATCAAAAACATGTTGAAATCTAGTCAAGATAGACAGAAGAGTTATTACGATCAGTATAGAAGAGAAATGGAGTATGATATCGGGGATAAAGTATTTTTGAAAATTTTTCCTTGGAAAGGAATAATGAGATTCAAAAATAAAGGAAAGTTAATTCTCAGATATGTTGGACCATATGAAATTATAGAGTAGATTGGTCCTTTAGCCTACAGACTTGCTTTACCTGCAGAGTTAGTACAGATTCACGATGTTTTCATGTGAGTGTGCTCAGGAGATATAGATTAGATCCTACCCATATTATACCTAAGTCAAAAGAGTAGATAATAGAAAACTTAACCTATACTGACGAACCTGTATAGATTGTGGATCATAGAATGAAAAAACTAAGAACTAAACAGATGCCAATCGTTAAAGTTCTCTAAAAAACATCATAATCTGGAAGAAGTGACATGCATGAGAGATTGAGGATAGGATGAGACATGACTATCCACAGTTATTAACAGATATAATTTATTTATTAAGTAATTGCATTTGCATATAGAAAGATATAGAAAACTTGAGAATAAAGATAGATAGTAATCATATAGAACAAAGGTGAATTTTGAGGATAAAATTCTTTAAGGGGGAAGATGAGAAGATTTGTAACATTCACATCCTAAGACCCTATTGTTAAGTTAAATAATTAAAATGATTAAGATGATTAAGAGATAATTAGAGAATTTAATAAATAAAAGAGGTAAAACATAAGTTAAATAGGAATATTAAGAACAAGTTAAGTGTTATATGAATTAAGGATTTGACAGAATGAAGTTTGGACTTGAAATTGGCAAGAAAATGGTTGAACAGCACACTGGGCATGTTGTCAACATGGGGCGTGTTGCCTGGAAAATGAAGAGCACGATCATGCTCAAGAATCAACACGAATGTGCTCCTAATGATGGGCACGCTCATGCCAAGGTCAACACGGGGCGTGCCAAAGTGATGAGAGTCCTAAAATGTCAAAAAACTGAGTGACATGTGTAAAATGAAAATTGGCAAAGGGCGTGTTGGGCATGGCACGATCGTGCTGAGCAGTTTCTTTATATATATGCTTCATTCGAGCTGAAAGGGATCCAGAAAGCAAGTATTTTATATAGAATTGATCATAGAATCGAGTCAAGAATCATTTAGTATGATTAGAATAGAAAATTTTGGAGATAATACCAAGTATTTACGTAGTTTCCATGTATAAGAATTTTAGAAAAGTTAGTTTACGATAAGAATTGTTAGCAATAAATGCTATAGGGAGTTAATAGGATCGAATAGGAGCATACATATTGATATATATTGTAAATTTAATTTTATAGAAAAATTTGTATATGTTATTATAGGGCGACAGAGTAGGCTAGCCAAAAAGGACACGAGTACATGCTGGTCTGATTATTTCAGCTAGCAGGTGAGTAGTTTAACTCACTTAAAATATGAATTAATTTGTGAATTGAATTACTTGATCTTATTTTGATAATTGATAAAAAATATGAGTCGTAATCAATGGTTAAATGTGAATATGACCTAAAAATGGAAACAATTATATTTTATATTATCAAAATGAGAACAGGTACATGCGATACAAAAATGCAAATAGGCACGATACGTTATCCATATGATATGATTGTGTGTTGTGATATATGATGTACGTGATATGATATGGCACTTGATATGGTACATGATATGATATGGTCCTTGATATGATATGGTATTGGTAGTGATTGAATTGGTGATTTATGTTCAACCATGGAGAGGACGTGGAGAGGAAGATTATATAGTTTACAATTATAGTTACATTTTGTTTTACGTTGTATGTTGAAATCACAAAAATCTCATAAATGATTCATATGATTACATGAATTGAGATAAGTCACATGATTATATGAAAGAATATATGATTACAGGATATATACGTTATTACATGTTTGCAGAATATACTTGATTACATGAAAGATAAATTTATTATAATGGAAGGATGATATGATTACATTTATCGAATTGATATGATAAGATTGAAAATGGAAATTTCTTATTAAATTATTGACTACTCACTGAGCCCGCAACTCATCACCTGCGATTTTTATTTTAAGAGTTGACAGTGAGCTGAGTTGGTTTTACAGCATGTTCAGGTGGGTCAGCTGCTACTCCCGCACTTTCTCTCTCTTCACTAGACACTAGATAGGAGCTGTTATGTTATACATCTGCTTGTTGTGTGTATTTTGGATGTGATCTGTATAGTTATGTTTGATGTTAGGTTTGTTGAGATGATTGTTGATGTTTGGTTGATTTTGGGTTTATATATATATATATATATATGAGTTCTATTGTTGATTTCTGAAATAGTATAGGTTGAGGTGTATGATGATAATATTAAGTGCATGTGAGAAGTGGTACTACTAATGATGATTGATATATTTGATATGGCATAAGAAATGTAAAAGTATAAAATGATATAAACTGGTTAATTTCAGGTTGTAGTAGTTCAGCACGGGTCTTGCTTAAATAACGTAATAGTCGTGTTAAATGAATAGGGGGATGTTGTATGAACAAGAGATCGTGCCCATGGGAGTGTTGATCAACATAAGTCGTGCTCATATGAACTGCAGGCAACACGAGCTGTGCTCATGCACTGTTTTGCCCATGTTGCTCAATTAAGTTTTCCATTTCTCTGTTAAATCAACAAATGATATTCTATTAATGGATAAGAGTGAGAATATGAAAGGATAAAAAGAAAAAGTTTTAATTTATTCATTATTAAACGTATTAATATAACTATAAACAAGGACTAATTAGCTAATTAAGTTAAGATGTTTTTAGAGCCCGCAAACGGATTGGGGCAGGATTGTGGTGTTGTGTACACAAATTTATTAAAAGGAGGTTCAGCACCTAAGAATGTGAAAAGATGTGAATAACTTGCATGTGCACGTATTACGAGCATTCATAAGTTCATGTGTGGGTTATGGTAATTTGAGCGTTTATGTGATTATGATGTGTTATGGAATGGAATGGTATAAGTTTAGAGTGATAAAACTTCTTTGGGAATGATTGTTACTAATGTAAGATATAATGCATGAAATGAGTGGGATAAAGGATTGACTAAGTAGTATGTTATTTGAATTGAAACGACTAAACTACAGCTAGAATTTGGTGTGAACGGTTAAGGAAATGGCCTGGATAATCCGTTCCTTAGCCATTTTTGCAAGTATTAAAACTGAGTTTTCAAGGCAAATTGGCCAATCAGAATGGCCTGGCATACAGTTTGCCCGAACCATTTGCCAGACCATTTAAATGGATAAATGTTGGACATAAACAACTTGGGGTGATCAAAAATTGTCTAGAAAATGGTTTACCCAAACTATTTTCCATACCATTTCAATCAGGGTTAGTTGGGAAAAAACATAAGATTAGATCAAATAGCCTAATGAATGGTCTACCCAGAACGTTCACCAAACCATTCCTTCCTAAATATGACTTAAATTAAGTTTCAAACAAGATGGAAAAATTATAGTTTGTGATGGTAACTCGTATGTTTGAATGAATGGAAAATTATGCATAAGGAAATATAAGATATGACCTAAATTGCATGAGTGTGCATTACTAAAATAGTTGAGTGTATAAATGAATGGGGAGATGGATGCCATGACCAATGATGGGAACTGTATAAATCAGGATCTTCATCTAATGGGTGTATGCATGTGTGAAATGACATATGTCCTAGATGGAGTGAGAGTTGTATGCTGATTGAAATGATGTAATTGAAAATGAAAAAGAGTGAACCATGGAACAATGAAATGGTATGAATTTGTAAAAAGAAATGTTCAGATGAAGAGCTTAATGTTTGAGCTATGAATAATTAATATAACCATGAATGATTAATGGGTAAACTGACTTAATAATTGATAGTTTCAATGTGTAAAGGAGTTGATTGTGTGATTGGATGCATAAGTAATGATGAACTAACATGTGCGCTTGGATATGTTTGTGATTGAAACTAGGATGACTGTGTATCATGGTACAAGTATATGAATTCATGACTTGTATGACTGCATGAAGATATATCACTGTATAGATTGTTGATTAATGTGTTATAAAGATGATGAGATGGCTTAGATAACATGTTAAATGATGTTGACAATCATGTGTAATTGGGAGGTAAATCGAATGGCAAATGTATGATTGAGTTTGTGGCTTAGATAACATCTCTCGATGATGTGGATCGTAATAGCTCTTCTAACGATTCTGAGCTGCTTGCATACATCTTCACAACATTCACTTTATCCAGGGTTTTATGAACCTACTCTGGTCCCTCAATCTGTCACAAACCCTCAACATCCCAGTAAACTGGACTCCTGCACCGTCTCCCATATAATGCCTTATATGGTGCCATCCTAATACTAAAATAATAGCTATTATTGTATTCAAACTCAACTAAAGGTAAATGATCGTCCCAATTATCTCTAAACT
>CANYCX010317490.1:0-18882 GCA_948193385.1 Breynia disticha f. nivosa
TATAAATCGTCTAACAGTTCAACATTTCATTATAGGCACCTATCCTTACTTTATCTAATCAACGTATTTCCAAATGGATTACAATCCAATAATATAAGCGTAAGAACACTTATATGTAAGCCCCGAATACTTACCTTGTAAACAAATCAACACTAGCCAAACACTGGCTCAAAATCCAATCCAAAGTCGTGAAGATCCTCTTGTATGTCATTCATAACATACAAGATATTAACATCACATTTACATATACATTATTCACTTAGATTAATCAAATAACCAATTGTAAGTCTTAAATATAACATATGTCAACATTTCTTTCTCCATTCCATTCTATCATCCAATTCTCCTTCATTCTATTCCATCATCAACTTTACAAATTCTAAATCTTTATCAAAAATCACTTTCAAGTTTCATTTGAACCATAACACATGAATTCAGAAATTTTCCAAACAATATAATCAAAATTCAGCTCAAAATCAACTTAATGTCAACTTAACATAAATCTTAAGTTTATGTCCTTTCCTTCCATCCATTTTCTACACAAAACATATCCTAGCAAATCCATAATATCATTAATATGATTTCCAACTACTTTCTTCAAATTACAGCCAGCAAAACAGGTATTAAATCCATCCAAAATTCATCTTAAACTATATATAAACCATAAATCAACTTACTTTCATCTTACCTTATCAATTTTCTTCCAAAACCAAACTAAAATCTCCTTTTCTTTTGCTAAATCGCCAAACCCTGCTGTTCCAGTTGCTGTGCTGCTGTTGTTTTAAAGGTTTTCTGTTTTTGAAAGTATAAAATGAATCCCGATTTCCCGATGCATCGAAAATTATATTTTTTTTCGAGCAAGCAAGTGACTACGTGTGGTGGCAGTGAGTACGCGTGGTGGCAGCGACCGCGCGTACTTTGCTGTCCACTGTGCGTACTTCCTAATTCCAGATTTTTCAATTTTTCGTCGATCGTTTTGCGTCAACTTTCGATCAACCTTTCGTATATCTTTATATATTAACAATAAAACACATATTTATCGTCATTTTACGATGAAAAATATCCAGAATGTTACAAAACCTAAGAGAGGAAACTTGAGGGTTTGATTAGTAAGGCTATAAATGAAGGTTAATATGTGCGGAATGAAGTAATAACAACCTTTATGTGATGATTTTTATATAGGAGGAATTGTACGACTTTTGGATCAGAGTTGAGCCCGAGGCCGAATTTGTGACTGTTGCGAGGTAAGTTTCGTTTACACTTACCATTGTGTGTCTTACATCTGTATGGTTAATTCATACTTTATAATAAGGCAAATATGTTAAGATGATAGTAAAAATGTGTCTTAAATGACTTGATTGCTATGTGTATTAGCTTTGATGTTAATGATGACATGAAAGTATGTTATGTGCTATGTGGAATTGATTGGTATATGTGTGATTTCATGCATATACTCATATGTACTATGTTCTTATAAACATGTAAAGCTTGGCTTATGATCCTTTGTTTGGAAAGTTTATATGAGCATGAATGAAAATAGATATGGCATGATTATGATCTTGCTTTGATGTTCATAATTGCTGTGTGCTTATGAACTTGGAAAGAATATGAAAGCTTGAGATTGATTGCTTTGATGAGTATGCTATCATTTAAGATTGTCCATACGAATGCATTTGGTTCATTCATGTGTTGCATTAGCATTGTGTGACATAAGTTGTATGTTATCTAGACAAGTTGTGTGCTATTCATATGAGCTGTGTGCAATCTTTATAAGGTATGTGCTTTTCTTATGATTTATGTGCTCTCTTATGTTGTGTGCTAAGGATGATTTCGAGGAAAAAGAGGAAAAACCCTGGGGCATATTGTGTGCAATTGCATTGGCATTGCATTCTCATTCCATCATATATTCATATGGGCTTGGTGCTATGGAATGAGGTTATTTGTTGAGTTTATACTTGTTGTATATGATGAATGTTGTTGCTATAAGTTTAGACAAGGATATGTGCTATGTGATATGACTTGACTTGGTTTGTTAAATATGTTGGCTTGATAATGTAAAGTGAAAGAGCAATTCCTTGGTTAAGTAATAACCTTAAGGAAATTCTTGTTATATGTTGATTGCCTTAAAAACATAATTGAAATGTGCATTTCGAGAGTCAGCACGACCCTTGTGTGACACACCCTCATGCTTCAGACCAATTTTTGTACCACGAACCGTGCTTGATGTATTCTGGAAATTATGATGAGAACGACCCCGTGCTTAACATGGCACGACTGTGCCTTCTGAGAAAATACATTGAACAGAAATTAAACAAGGATTCAAGAACAGAACTGTGTATTAATTAATAGAGATGTTTAACCTATTGCATAAAGTAATTAAATCATAATAAATAATGATTACTTATGCATTAACTACTTTGGTAAGTGTGTAAAAGCACTTACTGAGTACGAAAATACTCACCTGTGTGTGCAATTTTTTTTTTATAATGTTTAGATCATAGATAGTTGCGGTGGCCTTAGAGACTTGCGGTGGATCAAGATTGCAGCGATACGAGCAGTGAGGTCTTGGCTCCAATATTTTGTTATCTTGGATTTTTTACTTGTACATATTGGTACAAGCTTGTATATGCATGCATATGAGTTTGAATTTATTTTCAAACTAGACTACAGCTTCTGCTAAGGTTTGTTTGTTTGTATAATGTTTTTGGGCTGAGTTTTATGAAATGCATGTATAATATATTTCTATTTTCTCATTTCGTATATGAAATCTATTTTAGTATGAGAATTAATAAAAAAATGAGGTTCTGAAAATAAGTCTTACAATTACATTCAGACTCATCACATAAACATAATTCAACCAAGTTCATACATCATTCGAGTAACATCACACTAATGAAATGAATATTTTATGCAACATTCCCATGTATGTTTTCCCCTCTCTATCGTTCAATGTCATGCTCTCATCTTTTTATAACTCTTTTCTCTCTTTTCCTTAGTTGATTAACCGAGTATCAATGTGTTTAGAATACTCAGTCTCACATGATACCCTTTCATTCCCCAAGTGCTCTTAGAATATTCAGTCTAGCACTTGGGGAACGTGTCAATTTGACCTATTGAATACTCAGTCTGACCCTTTTTATCATCCATGGCATATGTGCATTGAAGACTCAGTCTCATATTGCCATTCTCATTAGGTCGCCGAAGACTCAGCCTGACTTTTTCTTATTCATTAAGTTGATCAACCGAGTGTCGATGTGCTTAGAATACTCAATCTCACATGACACTCTCCCTGTTCCCAATCACTCTTAGAATACTCAGTCTAGAACTTGAGAATCAGTTTGGCCAGCCATTGGTTCACTCTAAACTCTTGGTCCAAACACTGCTCACTGAATACTCAGCCTAACACTGTGTGACCTCTCAAATCTTATGTCACTATCTCACTTCTTCAATGCATGTATGACATGTGCATGTATGTCTTATGTATGCACATTTCTATACATAAAGCCACCACCTTCAATTATCATTCCAAAACCAGATATAACATTTACTACCAAACCATTTTGCATATTAGTAAGTACGTTATAGCAGTCTCACACATGGAGAATTCAAAATAAACCATCACTCACAGTCCTCACAGTCATATCAATGTCAACTAACTCCAGTCATAGCACAACATCATACATCACATACCAAGGCATACAAAATTTGGGTTTCACATGTAATCACATATAATTACACAATTTAAGCTAATATATTTAACCATGTATAGACTAGATATGGATAAGTAAGTGACGAGGCATACACTTACCTCACGAATGCTAAGTTCCCCTTTTCGGTGGTCACTCTGTCTCCTCTACGGCTTTAAATCCTACAACATTCGTCAAAACACATTTATTTGTCACTAACACGGACAACTTCAAATTGTATATTCCTAATTCTCCTTACCCATTAATTTCTCCTCTCTTCTCTAGAGCCCTAACTTAACCAACGCAAATTCCCTCTCTTACAAACCCTTAACTCATTTACCCATTACAAATTCAACTACCCACTACATAATTCACCCTAAACCAACACTGATTTGTCCCTACCATTCTTGATGAAAATCAAATGTTACCTTGTGTGGACGTCTTCTCCCAAACCTATGTGAGAGTTCAATCTGGTGGAATGCAAGGATTTTTCATGTGGATGTGGAAATCTAAGAAAAGGCACGATCGATGGGTTCTAGAGGGCATACCAGAGGTGGTGTAGGGTTTTGGGAGGGTATTTGGGTTACTAGCTTGTCTTTTCTCCCGGTTTGAATGGTTTTCCCCACTTAAATGATGCTTCAGGCCTCGATAACGTAGGTTTTTAAAATGGTAACGTACGTTGCCTAACATACGTTATTCTAGGTATTTTTACCAGAATAACGTACGCTATTCATGGGATTAACGTACGTTATTCCCCCTAGTCTGATGCGTTTTTCGCTTTTAACCGTAGTCCCTCTTATGTTTTGGTCTACTTATGATTTACTGCACTCATATTATTGTTGGTTTTGATTTATACCCAATTTCACTAGCTAAATTCTAGGGTGTTACAAAACTGCTATTGGAGTTGGGTGCAAATTTAGAGATTTTCGAAGAGAACCAGAAAATTGTGTACGAAATGATTCTGGATATCAATGAATAATTGATAAATGCTCTTTTACACGTATTTATGCCTATTATTTGTCATTTTTAATAAGTATTTTGAGCTTTTATCATTAGAAACAATTTATTCATCTCTTGTTTTTATTGTTTTAGGTTTAAAATGACTCCGTATAACATTGAGATGAAAACGAGGAGAAATACTAGTGCCATGATAACTACACGATCGAATCAACAAAAAGTTACATGGACGTTTAATTTTCCGTGTAATGAAACAGTAAGATACATAGCCCTAGCTTTGGATTACACAATCATGTAATTTGCTAGTGGCTTTTTACTGTATAACATAGACATGGAGAAAATCAACCAGAAAGTGAAAATTTGGCACTAGGGTAATAATAAAAGACACCTACAAGTCAAAATTGGGTATCTTTAGACAACAATCATAGCACATAGAACATTAGTTTTCTAGGATTTTTAGAGTTCACAGAATGCAGGGAAAGACAGAACGTAGTGAGGATTTAGAGCAGATGGGTTCGCTACAATCAATCTTGTCATAAGTTTCTCTACAATTGATGAGTTTTCTCTTATATTTACTTTTGTTTAACCTTCTATCATGAACTAAACAATTTGTATATCAAATTTGAGTTGAACCATGGATTTTGTAGATACATACCCTCGTCGAATATTAGGTTTGATTTTACAATCAAACATTAAATATCAATCTACATAAAATCAACAATGCATTATCTTATGCGAAAAATTAGGGGAATGTCAATTATGACATTCCCAATTGGAAAAATGCTCACCTAACTTATCTGAATTTTAGGAATGTTGATTCCTAATTATCCAATTATATGATTGCCCGTTTAGGAAGCCACAATTAGGAATATGTCATTTAAAAATTGTTGATTCAACAACTTCCATATTTTCAGCACAAATAAACAAGTAACTTCATAATGTACTCCTATATTCAAAGACCCACAGATTCCTCTTTGTTCATAAATTCCACAGAAAAAAATCAAAATTGTCAGTCATAGTAACATATAATTATTGTAACTGCAAACAATAAGACATCAAACATATCTAGAAAACACTTTCGAACAAACACCTCTCCAAAACCAAACCTTCCATATAGACGCGATACAGAAAAGGTACAAAATAAAACCCATTAGAAAAAACATTATTGTTTTCAATGTTATACTTTTGTTTCTATGCGTCTGTATGTTTGAATAATCAAAATACGTGTGTAACATTCTGGGAAATTTTAGTCGTAAATTATGATTAATAAGTGTTTAAACATCAATATATAAAGGTTGATCAAAGGTCGATATAAGATTGACACGAAACGATCGAAGAAAATCGGAGAAATCTGAAAATTAGAAAGTACGCGCAGTGGAAAGAGAAGTACGCGTGGTCGTTACCACCTTGCGTAGTTCACAATCCACCACGCGTGGATTGCTAATTTCTGGAAAAAAATATAAGTTTACGAAGTATCGAAAAACTAAGCTCACTCCTCATTCACCTATTTTCATTTCAGAGCCAGAGCAAATGGAAAGAAGCAGGGGAAAGTTAATTTAAGCAAGAGAAGTGATTTTTGTTGATTTTCTTTTGAAATCAATCATCCTAAGTTGAAGGTAAGATGGTTAAAGTTTACTTAAGGTTGATATTAGGTTGTTTGCTGAGTTGTATGGTAGATTTATGATGAGTTATATGCTGGAAAATGATGATTTGAACTGAGATTGATGGTTTGCATATGAGGAAATTGTTATGGTAGATTTAGAGGACGAAAGGTTGATGGAAGAGAGGAAGAACTTAGGGTTTGTTGTACGATTGTATGAACATTGGTTATTGGTAATGATGTTTCATTTTCATTTTGATTATCTGAATTCTTATGTAGATACAATGAGATTTGAGTATGATGATTTAATATGCGAATGTTTCGATTAAATAATAATGTCTTCAGATGATTTCGAGTTGGTATTGATATGAGATATGATTTATGTTTTGAAATGATTATGTGGAAGATTGAGTTGTTTGATTAGGTTAGAGGAGGTTCATATCTCGAGTTGGGATATTGATTGTCCCTGCGCACATTTAAAATTTACGAATCAATTATAGCGTATGAAACTTACTGAGTATTGTAAAACATAATCACCTTTGTTTATGTGTCTAAATGATGCGCAGGACGCAGATAGCTGCCACTAGATCAGAGCTGTCGTGATCTGCTGCCAGAGTTTGCTGTTGTCAGAGGTTTCCATCCATCTGTTTTGAGTTCTTCCAGTTTTGAAATTTTGAGATGTACTTATTGTACAGTTTGTGTAAATGTTCTATTTTGAGTTTGAATGTTTTCAAACTTCTTTTGTTGTTTCCGCTGTAAAATATCATTATGTTACGAATGTTTTGGGCCCAAAATATTTATGAAATGATATTTTATTTTCTCTTTCCTCTTATCTTCTTCTGATTTCACTCTAATATTATTATTATTATTATTATTATTATTATTATTATTATTATTATTATTATTATTATTTAAGAATTATTGATTATTAGGTTAAAAGGAATTTAAAAATGAGCTTCACAACGTGTTAAAGAGATTTTCCTAAATTTGCATGTGAAAACTTGTTGAATCATTGATGAACAACGTGCAAATTTGATCAATTGTGTGTAATGATTGCAATCTGGTGGAATAGCAAAGTAACATTAATGTTGATTTATGTTCTTTGTGGTTATTTTATTGAAGAATTTAGGTATTTTAAACCTTTGTTTTAAATGGCAGCAATCATGACGACATTCCCTGCATTCATAAAATACGGAGGGAGTTTTAACACAGACTCGATTTACAAAGCTTATAAGATGGTCAGAATCACTATCAGTGACAACACAAAACTGCCTGCATTACGAGAACAAATTAAAACATCTTTGAACTTGCCAGATGTCAAATGTATATCAAGCATACATTTCACGATGGAAGAAGATTGCCCTTTTTTAAGTTGGACAATGAAAGTGATGACCTTCTACATCTCAGTGCAGTTGCTCATCCCCTTATAGTTGATGTTTCTGGTAATTCGAACCAAAACGACCGTCCTATGTTTATGAATGATGTTGTGTCTCATGTCAACGATCATTATATTCCAACATATACTGTGTCAGTACGCTTATATTATATTTGTTCATTGTTCTTAAAATACCAAAGAATGAACCAAAAATTAGTAGTTCTTATTTTCTTAATCTGTTCATTCCACAGTTATAACGCGTGAAGGAAAATCATCTAGTATATTTAGAAATTTGCACTGTGAACATGACTTACCTCGGCGATATAGTGGAGTATACCACACAAATAGAGAGGGAGATAGTAGAATGCAACAAACAATTGTGGATTGAAGATATTGACATCAGATGATGACGTTGATTTTGCTAAGTTGAAATTTTTGAGGGTTGGTTCAGTTTATAAGGACAAGAAAGCCCTGAAATTACCAATTTGCCACTACACACTGCGGAACCATTTCAGTTTTAAGGTTAGCAAATTGTGCAATCGAATGTATTACCTGACATGTGTGGGTGAAAACTACAACTGGTTTTCCAAAGGTTCATCCTTTGGAAAATTTGGGAACTTCACCGTTCGGTCATTTAATGATGTTCATTCCTATTCAGTTAATGATAGATTTAAAGAGAATAGGCAGGCAACCTCACAGGTTGTTAAGAAGACATATCAAATGAACAACTCGTATTATGGTCCCAAAGATATAAAAGCAAAAATTAAAAGCAAGTATGGTGTCGATGTTTAATACAACAAGGGTTGGAGAGCAAGAGAAATTGTGTTGGACGAGACTTTGGGCAACAAGAAGAACTCTTACAACAATGTTCCAACATATTTATACCTGCTACAAAAAAAATTCGGGTTCAGTTACTCGAATAAAAACATTAGAAGATGGGTATGTTCTGTCATGTTCAAGTATGCTTTAAATATGTTATATTCACCTTGAACATTTTACTCAAACATTTGGATTTCGTGTTCATACTAGTTCTAACATGTTGAATAATATTTTTTTGTGAACTGCAGGTCCTTCTTGTACGCCTTCGTAGAGTTGCATGCTTAAATTGAGGGATTCATGTGTTGTCGCCCCCAAGATGTTATTGACGGTGCATTTTGACAACTTCTTACGAAGGGACCTTATTGACAGCATGTACATACAATCAAGCGGGTGGGATTCTGCCCCTGGCATTCGCAGTAGTGGATTCAAAAAATAACGAAGCATATCACTGGTTTTTCGATTGTTTCTGAGATCCATATGGACACAAAGACAACATGAGTTTCATTTCAGAACAAGCAGAAAGTATATCATATGGAATATCTCAGATTGTTCCTGAAGCAGGCCACTACTACTGCATATACCATTTGGAGAACAACATTAAAAAATGTAGAAAAAGTCACAAATAATTGCATAACTGGTTTTCAAAGCTGCAAAGTCATACATCATTGAGGAATTTGACCTGTGTATGGTTGAATTGAATAAAATGAGTAAACTAATTTTTGAGCATATAACGAAAAAGGTTTCGAAAGAGAAATGGGCAGCATTATTCTCAAGACATTACTGACGGTAAGCCACAACTTCTAACTTAGTTGAATCTTTAACGCCCTAAAAATTATCCCATTTAACTTGAAAATAATAATTATGGATAAGAATGAAACATGTGGGTGCACGTTGTTTAATTCCTTGCATGTGCCGAGGTAGTTATGTAAACTATGGTTAAAACCAAAGTGATGAATGCCCATATCCTTGAATGAAAATGTGAATGATGAAATAATGTAAATTTAGTTGAGAGTGAAAGATTTTAAAGTTGTGAGACAAGCCTTGAAAGTTGGGTGATGCATCCTAGATGTTCATTGTTAGTAAACGAGGGCAAACGATACTAAAATGAGACAATGAATTAAGTGTATTATGATATTATGTTTGGGTGTTAATATAAGGTTTAATTCAATGTTAATTGATGTAAGTTAAGTTGATATGATGTTTATTTTAAGTTATAAGCATGTATGTATAAGTATATAGGTGTCGGGAGATTGAAGGAAGTCGAAAATGTTGGAAAAGGCTGTTTGGAGGGAATTAACGTATGTTAATGGGCATACATTAATTTCAAAATAAACATACGTTTTCGGGGGTCCAGATATGTCTTTAAGTAGGCCGAACACAGCTCATTTCGGGACAAAACGTCCCTAAACACTCCCAAACACTCTCCCAACATCCAAACCACATTCCAAGGCCTCCCTAAACACTAAAACAACCTACCAACTCAAGGATTATAGCAAGGAAACAACGAATCGATCTGTCCATCCACAATTCCTCTTGCTTAGGGTTTTTAACAAAGGTAAGAATCCTTGATTCAAAAATGAAATGGTATATAAAATGGCTGCATTTGGTAGGGTTTTGTTGGGTTTTGGTTGTAGTTCATGATTCTATAAGTGTTTAACCCTAAAACATAACATATGGTGAGATTTAAGAGATTAGGGTTTTAGGTGATTTTGGGAATTTTGGGAAAATGGAAAGAAATGTTAAAATATGGTACATTATTGGTTAAAATATAGTAAATGTGATTGAATGTGTGTAGGAAACAACAACCGAAACCCGAATCGGAGATTTGGGGCCGAATCGAGTCGCGGGAACGCAAGGTAAGTGCTTTTATGCCACTTACTTGTTATGTTTGGCTTGTAAATGATTAATTATCGTATGCTTGATGGTTCTTGATGTAAAATGAGAATGAATGGGGGCTTGATGAATATGTAAGTGTAGAATATGCATGTAAATGCTTACTAATGAGATTGGTTTTATTTGTATGGTTGATTGAAGTGTTTGATGCTATGTGTTATGTATTTACGATGGAAATGATGAATGGCGGTGTATGAATGATGACTATATTGTGAGAGTTGGTTCTATTGTGTTGAGATTTCCTTGTGGAAGCTTTATGACATGATGGTAAATGGAACTTGGCATGTCGAATCTACATTAGGAAATATGATACGATTGGTAATATGAGTTGTGTGAAGGGAATTATGACTTATGAATGTATGTTTTCTTTATGGACAAGTGGTACGATCATGAGTATGAAGCTTATGATGAAATTTGTATGGTATGCGTGTATATGTATTGTGAATACAATGTGATATGAACTATGGGAGTTCGATTGCGATATGATATGCCATGAACGTTTTGCCACAAGTTGGCACATTATGAGTATGATGATATATAGTGAAATGTGTTGATCATTCATGTGCATATTGTGAATGTTCCTATTGCGATATATGATGAACTCTTTCAAGTTGCAAATTGTTGTATGTTGAGATGCCACTAGTTGGCCATGTGAATATGTTGGCTTATGAGCGATATGGATTGATTTGTGGAACATTCATATACACGTGTTTTTGAGGAAAAATTGAGATGAAATGCATGGAATTGCATTCATACATATTATGATTGTGTTGGCATGAGCACGTTGTATGTTCATGCATTATGATGAAAAAGAGCTTATGGCTAAATTGTGAAAAGGGAGTAAGTTGCCCATGTGCGCAAAGAGATTGAGTGGAGTCTCTCTCTTGATTTGAGGGGTAAGTTGCCCAAAGTAGCAGGGATTGAGTGGAGTCTCTCTCTTGCTAAGTTTAAGGCTCCAGAGTACATACGTGTGGACAATGCATTAGCATTGCACGAGCATTATATGCATACATATTATTGAGTGGCATGGAATTTGAATGCGTATGAGTTTGGCTATGAGATAAGTATAATTTACGATTTGATGATTTGGACTCTTGTATGAGTTATGAATGAATTATATGGATGGAAATAATCTTATATGGCTATATGTGAAATGAATGAGTTGTATGCTCTATTGGATTGATGTTGCATATGAGGGTTGATGATTAAATGATATGTGTTTGGTAATGAGATGTGGAAACCTTTATAGTTTGATTCTGTTGTGGTACAGTAAGGATTTGTCTATGATATGAGTTATGTGAATGGCGCGAATGTATTGTGTTGGATGAGAATGTGTTGTTGTTGATTTGCAATAGGAGCATGTTTGTGTTTGTTTTGAAGATTGCTCGTGAATGACTGAAATGATAAATGAAAGGAAATGAATAAATGCATGTTGATTATGTGTTAGATTATGTGGAATTGGGTTGTCGATGCAAAAATATTAAGTGATAATTAAAGAGATATAAAATGGTTGAATTTGAGGGTAAAAGAGTGGGACGCCTAAAAGTGTGAATGATCTTATTTGTGTATGATTGAATTGTGGCCTAATGACTTAATGTTGATGATAAAAATGTTGAAAATTATTAATAATGGAATTGGTGTGTATAAGATGATTGAATAAGTGTTTAAGAAGATGATTTGATAGGCTAAGTGAGGGGTAAAGTGTGTATACATGATATACAATTCGGAAATGGACAAAATGCTGTTGAGTGGAAAATAACGTAGGTTTAGTGGGCATAAACATACATTATTTGTAGTTAAACATACGTTAATTTAGGGTTAACATACGTTATTCATATCCTGGAAATGTGGTTTTGCCTATTGATGAATAACATACGTTATGCCTTGGTAAACATACATTTATTTAGTGCAGAAACCTTATTTTGGCCTAAATAGCATCCTAATGATTATCTAAAGTATCCTAATGGTTTAGGATGTTATCCTTAGTGAATAAACACATGAAATGGAAGAATAAAACACATAAAGAACTTGTTGTGTGAGATGGCTTTAGGGCGATATTAGGGAGGATAGGCTGGGATGAACAAGGACTCCCCTGCACCCCAGCATGTACTAACACTGAGGGACAGCCTTATTGAGTATTAAAAATACTCACCTGTGTTTTGCTATATTTTGTGCAGAGTGACAGGTACCAGAGACGGGATGACGTGATCGGCAAGGCTAGCGGTGCGATACTGAAGGTCTGGCTCCAGTTGTTAGAGTTGTTGTGAATGCTTCTCTATGTATGCATACATTGGTATGGATGGATTTTATATACATATCATTCTAAGTATATTTCCACAGCTTCCGTATTTCAAACTATTGACGATATATGATTTGTATTTATGTTTTAGGAAAACTTTGCTTACACTTTCTTTCTCTTACAACTAAATTGTTTTAAAAAAAATAAAGTGCGATTTTCAGCTTTATTCAAAAACGAACTTTGTAAAAATTGGCATCACAGAATCGTTGAATTCAAAAAATAAAATGGGCAGAGATCTCCCGATCACGGCTTTGCTTGAGCAATTGAGGTCCACGATACAACAGTGGAGTGTCAAATTCAAAAATGAAGCAAAATACACCGTCACACCATTGACAAATATGTTTCACAAGAAGATTTTCAATAGAATTGTTCGCTCCTAAAATTTTCAGGTAAATCGTTTCTTTTAATAATTTGTTGTTCATTATTGTTTATATTTGATACTAAAATAAGTTGTGACACATGATTTATAGACATATCAGTCCTCAGACAACCTTTTCTTCATCTGAGAAAATTGCAAAAATTTTGTTGTCGATCATAAAGCAGAACATGTACATGTTGCAAATTTCAAGCCGAACAACTCCCCTTGCAGACACGTTGTTCCGATTATGGTCAACAAAGACATCCAAATTGAAGATTTTTGCTCCACTTACTACAAGACTGAAACACTTAGACACACTTATACACCTATAGTAAATTCCATCCCCACTTTGGTAGAATATAGTGTACCGAACGACATCAAAAACAATGTAGTCAATGTCCCCATAAGAAAAGTGAAAGTTGGCCGAGTTAGAAAGAACAGATATAGACCAGCAGATGCGTTTCAGAGGAAAAATATTTGCAGTTCTTGAAAAAAGGAAAACCACAACAGAAGAACGTGCAAAAAACTTTCCTGTCTGGTAAATCATTTACCTTTCAATGTGTTTTTTTATCATTGATGTTGGAAATATACAGAATTTTGTTTAAACACTTCAACATTTTTCGATTGATAAAAAAATTTGATCTTCCTGACTTATTAAAAAAGAAAAAACTATGCATGCCACATGAAACTTTTCCATATTGTTCAAACGAGTCTGATTTAAGCACCTAACAAAGAAGTATTAAATGTTCTTCATTGCTCAATATTGTTGAACATTCAGCCAGCATGCTTCCCCAACACTGGGCAATGGAACTTTTTTACTTCTAGTAACAACGTTCAATCTGACGAAAAATCCCAAAAGTTGAGTTCACAACATCCCCTTCAAAACATGATTGATAAAAAAACCCAAAAAAAATTACCCCAAAGGTTCATCCAACTGGTTTCTTTCCCTTTCCAGCTTTGTGAGGTTTGTCCACGACTTTTTCTTCGTCATCCCTGACCACATCATTGGCTCTCTTCATCTTCACATAATGGTATAATAAGCAAGTTACCCACTCTCGATATATTTCAACATTGAACGCCTCATCAACCAATGCTACACGGTTGTGGGAAAAAAACTCTATGAATGCCATTATGAAAGCTCCACAATCCCTGCGGGGAAAACGAATCAAATGCATGAATAGCTAGTCAAAAACACAAAAAATAACCATGTTGTTCTAAATTGTTCAATTGTGTTCGAAATACTTACGGTTTTTCTGAGTAACTTGTCCACAAACAGAATCGGGAACTCAGACATGTTAAACCCAACTGATTTCTTCCACAAACAGGAAAGCCTTATGAAGTGTGGTAGCAGTTTGGTGTATCGCTCAAGTTTTGGAATAACATCCTCATCATGTTCTTTAGAACGGATGGAGTCATGCAAGTATAATACTTTCTCTTTCATGTCTAACCATAGCAACACACAGTGATCACCGGTATTGACAGGGAAAGGACGTGATCAACATCCTTCCACCTCTGGTCGCACCACAACTCAAGACCATGCATATACCTGCATAACAAATTCTTTGATTCCTCAAAAAGCTTTTCAGGTTCATCGTTGCATGAAGCAACATACATTGTGTGGTACAACCTAAGCATTTGATCGAACAAGTCATCGATCATTGTAAGCTTCTTTGGCAATTTGACATATTTGCCCATCTTTCGCAAGTAGTAAAGGAAAATGTTGATGTGCTGCCACATTTTTTGGAAAAAACATTAGTGATATGTTTTTTATTGTTGTTACATGTTCACTCTAAAAACATGAAACCATTTGGCATTCATGCAAAAATAGAAATGGGAATCACTTACAGAGTTAAGCAATTTCCAGCGACCGTACAGAAGATCAAACAACCACAGTTTATTGCTCACAGTGCCAGCTTGGAAATCCAAAATATCAGACATCGCTATAGCACCGGGTTTATAAATTGACTTCTTCAAGCTATCACAACCACATTTAGAGGGTAAAATTCGACAGGGTTGAAAATTGAAACAATCGTAAGTTATGAAGAGAAATAAACAATAATGAACTTACATCCCTTAAGAGAACACAAGCGGTTTAATAAAATCCATTATTCCCTCGTCGACAAAGCGTATGACTTCGTGCATCATATCGTCGTAGTTCAGACTGATAGGATGTTTGAATGAAGGGGATAAGCACCCCTCATAACGCGAGTCTTACCATCGTTCTCTATTCGAACAACCTCACCACATTGCCAAAGAACTGGATGTACTTGTATTTTATGGTGTTCTTCTTAGGAGTTCTGAGCCGTTGTTTCTTCATAACAACTCTGGCATTGTACCTTGCTTGCTTACCTACAGCCGGTTGTGGTTGCATACCCAATTCTAATCCCAGCTCCACATCAGATTTCGTCTACCTCCCAGAATCATCATCAGCAACCAGATCACCAACAAAAATAGTATCCACACCAAAATCCTCCCCAAATAAAGCATCTGCACTACCTCTTCAACATCATCAACACCTATAATCATAGGGTCCTCAAGCACCTTGTTGTGCGTGTCATCAACAGTATCATCAGATTTTGTCACAATTATTTATTCTTGTTTGTTGACAAACATTCCACATATAAATGTAAACATAACACAACAAATAAACACTAACACAACAAATAAATACAGAAGCACAATATCGTTCATACTTATTCATACATGAGTATTTTTAAGTTCTTATGACATACACCTGACATATTACAGTCAATACATATATCAACTACATGTACAATAACAACAAAAAATGTTCTACAACCTGTAATAATATAAGTTATGCCTAACAAAAGAGCATCCTTCGCCATCACCAATAATGAACAAACCTAAACAACATAAAACCCTCATCCAAAAATCCCCATCCCTTCACATTTCACATCATTTTCAAATTTCATCACTACAAGTGGGCAGATGTACCTCACGCCCAATGGATAGAGCAAAAGAAAATGAAGGCTTGTCTAAGTCAGTCGCATTATCAGCATCAGTTACCTCTTCAATAACAGGTTCTTTCTGCTTGATAACAGAATTAGGTTTTGGTGCAGAAGCTTCTGCTTTGGCGCTGCCCTCAGGAATCCACTTTAGTAGTCGTGGGCGCAGGTTGTCACCAACTTTCCTAGCATACAACCCACAAATCCTCGAGCAGCACTCATAGAACTAAGCTCAAAAAGCTGAAGGGCACCCAAACACGAAGTAATGATAATGGTATTTATCACTAAGCGCCCCCTTCTTTCCAGCTTCAGTCTTGGCTAGTTTCCCTTTAACCGTTGAGATAAAAGAGTTGTAGCTAGCCAGCCCCATGGATAATCCACATGAAGCCCTAACTCAACAATAGCAAAATCCTCTGTTGCCAACTTCTTTGTTGAAGCATTAAAGAACCAGAAAATAGTAATCAGTACCGCAAACTTAACAATATCATCCTCGTCAAGTACCAATCTATTTACTAAAAGCTCTTTAACCAGATTTCTATCAACCTCCGTTTTACCAGGGAAGTACCTCTCATTCAGTCTAAAATGATTAGTCTAAATTACCTTGAACTTTAAATCTCGTCATTATGCAGAAATCTTCCGACCCAAACCTCATATACTTACCCCCCCCACCTTAAACATAATTGACTCAACATCATTGCGAGCGGCCTCCCTCAAGCACAAAGCATGCAGCAACTGAGCCTGCACGTTCATGTTGCCTAGATCTAACACCCACCCAAAAATATGCCAGATTAGGCATGTGACAAAGTGACATCCTTGATTTGAAATGATTCCTCTGATGAACCAACAAATCATCAACCTTAAAAAACAAAAAAGAACATGAAAAAACATCCATGTCATTTATATGTTCATTCATGTTAAAATATGTTCCTAACTCCAAAAAAACAAAAACAACCATTTTGCAAAAAATATTCAAACCCTAAAAACACATTAAAATCTTCAGTTCAATGAACAAAAAAACATGAAAAAATAAGAACACAAGAACAGTTTGCTTTTTACAAAAATGTTCAAACCCCTCTTACCCCATGCAAAGGTTCCACGTCCTTTGGCTTCTTCAACACAAGAATGGTTTGGTTTTTGCCCGAACCAGGAGCAACTTTCCTCTTCTTACTAACCTCCTTTCCTTTACGCGAAGACATCCTGCTCCAAAGAAACGTTCATAAAAATGTTAACGTCAACCACAACACCAATGCAATGCAAAACCAAAGGCAGAAAAACAAAATATAATATGAAAAACCATCAAAATAACTTTTTTGAATACAAACAAAAACAAACAAAACTGAAGCCTCAATAACCTCACAGAACAAATCATCTTTGAAAAAACTAGCTAAAACGAACTAAAACTCTAAGTAAAAGCTACACGAAACCAGAATAAAAATTTCAAAAACTTCCAAAAAAACTTTCAACACCTTTCAAGAACATCAAGAAGAAATACCCAAACCGTTTATGAGACCTTACACTTAACTAAAAAAGCAACCTTTAACAAACTAGCAGATGCGGTTTTAAGCTGACAATGACACACAAACCCTACACGCGAAGAAAAGCAACTGAGAGGATGTTTATAAAGGTTGAAATTTGATTTGAAGAGAGAGAGAGAAAGAAAGATCAATCGTTTTAAAATTTGATTTGATTCTACATCTAATCAGGCTTCCAACAGTGCACGTAATTAATGCACGTCTCCTCGTAACTCGTTTGACTAGTTATTGACCGTATTGCACTTAATAAAATATAAGTGGACATTTTTAAAATTGGCAAACTTGTTTCCTGCATAAACAGAAATGAACAAACATAGAGTGTCATTTTAAAATTAAAAACTTATCCCTACTTAAAAAGCCTAATTATCTGTGTCTTATGGCAGTTGGATTTTTTGTTGTGTCGTCTCCTTTTCATTTGACATTCAATTCAACATAAAAAGCCTTAAAAAAACGTTAAACACAACTCTAATCTTATCACTTAATTATTCATGGCTGATGTCATTTATTAATTAATAAATCCATATAGATAGCGTGTATGGGATGCCAAATTTGAGCGTGCTATTGGCCTTTGATATCCAATTATACAGGGAAAATTACTCATATGACATCTTTTTAAAGTACTAGTACGTATATGTCATCACAAAACTTGGACAACCAAAATGGCATGTTTTCATTTAAGTTCAACCATAATAGCAGATTTTTCAATTTAAAAAATCATGTCATTCTTGCAATAAAAACAGCTCACAATTTAATTTTTAAAAAGGAAAACATTCCAATATGTAACCTTTTTTTAGGATTGCTGCCATTACTGCATTTATTTCCATTTAAAATTTGAATATGTACCTAGCTTATCACATAACACATAACAGCAAATCTCAAATTTAAAACCTTGAAAACATTTTGGAAAAAAACATATTACTCCCTTTCTCTACAGATCAACAAAAACTCTGAACTCACCATTCAACTGACAACAGAAACGCAGGAAAAAAACACATAGATTGTTTCATCGTGACAACAAAAGTAAGGCAAGCACCAAGATTCAAACAAAGGCTAGTTTTTAAATGATTCTTTCGTCCTTATTTTTTAAAAATTATCCAAGAGATATTACAATTATTCACCCTATATTTCGAAAAAAAACTGCACAGCTTTATTTGTTAACCTATGGTAAAAGAGGAATTCGGACACATTTAGATACATTACGTACTATTTTTTAACATCTTAAACAAATGTTTTAGTGTAAATGTTGTGCATGAAAGCATACATTTGTTACATATCTAACACAAAAAACAAATGGACACATTTTTCCAGGGCAATTGACAAAAATAGAAGATATCAAAATTTTAGACACATTATATATTTTTTTTTGAAAACTTATTAAAAAATGTTTTGGAGTAAAT
>CANYCX010317565.1:0-10784 GCA_948193385.1 Breynia disticha f. nivosa
ATGTATTTACATATATATGGATATACTTAAGGCTCGTAAATGTCCATTTTACCCCCGACGCTACACTTTACTTCTTTTCCAGTTTTCTCTCTCCCGGTTTAATCTAATCATCACCAAATTTTATTTCTTAAAATATCCTACACCCTCTTAACAATAATTAATAAAATTTATCTCGCAAAAAATTTATTCGTATATTAATGAAATAATTTAAAACTTTCTAAAATTTCGAAAAATTGGAGGGCGTTACAATTTGAGCTCGACATATCATCTCATAACTATCTATCTCAAGTATAATTAACCCATATCAACATAGCAAACAAGATGCAAAATGTGACATGAAAAAACTCCTAGATGGCATCTTTAGAAGAGAGAATGGATCGGGTAGCAGCTATCCAATCTGATTAATAGCACAAGTCAATACTCTAATACGGACGCCTATCCCAATCAATACCTGTACCTAAAAACAAAAGCTGCAGATGTAACAGCCCAAAAATTTAAATAAAATCTTTCAAAAAATGTGAAAAACAGCAGGCCAAACGGCCTGGGGAATGACCTAGTCAAACCGTTCCCCAATCCGTAACAGTTGTGGACAAAAAGCCAATTTTTGTAGATAGAAGCCTAGAACTACCTGTAGAATGGTTTTGCCAGATAGTTCTCCAAACCATTTGCCATATCTAGGGTGTTAAAAAGGGAAACATTTTTAAGTGAAAGGAGAGAGAGTAAGTGTTATTTACCAACCCTAGAATTCCCAACCATCTCCTCTCATTTCCAAGCCCTAAAACACCATTCTAAATGTTCCAAACTTCAAATCCTCATTTCCTACACCTAAAAATCTATAGCTCTTACAAAGGAAACATAAGCTAGACGAGTCCTAAGGTTTTCTATGCCTTTTAATATGGTAAGCTCCTAATCTAGGTGAAATTTTTATGAAATAAAGTGAATTTAGTGTAGGGTTTTATGGGGTTCTGATGGTTATTCGTAATATGAAACATGTTTAGCTTGGTATGGTGATATTTGTGAGAAATAGCTGATTCTAGGGTTTGGTAACTTGGGGGTTTTGAGGAAATAAGAGCTAGAATATGAAAATGAGTTTGAATATGTGTGTAATAAGAGAAATGTGGTTGAATTTGTGTAGGAGGTAGCGTTTGGGACGCCGGTCAGAATTGAGCCAAGAACCGACTATGCAAATTATGAGGTAAGTGTACTTTTGACACTTACTTTGGGAGGTCATGCCTCCATATGGTTGATTGTATGTGATAATGCTTGTTTGTTGAAATGGTGAGACTTATGAGTAGTAACAGACTTGTTTGTGTGAATATGTTTATGTGGAATTGCTTGAAAGTTGAATAAGCTTGTATTTTGTTATGTTTGAATGCAATTGATGATAGTAAAGCGTTATGAGAATGTTATCTTAATGGCTTGATCAATGTTGTAAGAATTGGCTGAGTGTAAGTAAATTGTGTAAAGAGACTTATGTCTTGTATGGTTTGCTTAATATTTTGCGAGTTATGATTAGTGTGTATTGTCTTATGTTTGATTGTTAATGATGATGATAAGACACTACAGAAGTGTTTTGTTAGTGAAATTGAATGTAATTGGTGAGTTTCTTAAAAGTAAATAAGTAGGAAAAAAGATATGTTTATGAGCAAGTGATGGAATAAACTTGATATGTTTGGCTTGTGATTTTTGATGGTTGTTTCTTGCCATAAGTTGGTATTTTATGAATGATGTGATAAATGTGTATGAATATAAGCATGAAGCTTATAATGAAAAAGGTTGAATCTCTATGTATATATCTTAAATGTTCCTTTATGATTATGATGATGAACTCTTTTGAGTTATAAATGTGTATGTAGGTTATGCCACGAGTTTGGCCATTATGAGCATGTTTGACTTATGTTGTGAGATGGATGATTTATGGAACATTCATGTGCATGTGTTATTATGAAAGTTGAGATGATATTTGGAAATATATGGAGTTGCATTCACGCATATCATTATTGTGTTGGCATGAGCATGTTGTATGTTCATGAATTGAGACGAAAAAGAGCTTATGGCTCACATGTGAAAAGGGAAGGAGTGTTGGTCTTCCACATGAAAAAAGGGGATTACCCCAAGATTTGAGAACATAAGAGCTTGCCTCTTGATGTTATGTTTATGTTGAGCAAGAGCTCGATGCCGGGCGAGGCCCAAAGAAAAGAAAAAAAATGGGGGAATAGCCCAATTGTGTTGAGAAGAGAGTGGACTCTCTTTTACATTGCAAAAAGAGGGTCCCAGAGATCGAGTGTAATCTCTCTCTTACAAATTTTAAGGCTCCATAGCACAGTATTTGTATGTGGAAATACATTACCGTTACATTTGCATTCATTATGCATAAATGTATTGGTTGTATGGAAAATTGAATGTGTTTTGATTATGGGTATGATATGAACATGACTTGCGATTGGATGATGTGTGCTCTTGAATGAGTATGTGTTCTATGATTTTATGTAGAATTGTAATACATATGAAGATTTGATGTTGATTGGTTTTGGAATGATGTTAATGTGATGCCTTTGTTTTTGAATGAAAAGAGAGTATGAGATTGTATGTTATGTGATGTTGTGTGATGTAGGAGATTTGATGTTGACAATGAATAATGTGATTGTGGATATATATATATATATATATATATATATGATATGATTATGCATGAGTGTGTTGAATGGTTTGTGACTTGACATTAGTAATGAGGAATGTGACTGGTGTTATGACTAAAAATGAAGCATGTATATGTATGTAGAATTGATGAATGCCTATGGTGAGTTGTGCAATTGAATTGTAAGAAATTGATAAGAATAAAAGGAATGTAGGAGGAATACATGCATGATTGTGTTATGACTTGATGGATTTGATAAAAAATGTGGTGTATGACTAAGAGATGTTTGAAATGGTTAGTTTAGAGGCTAATAGGGTTGGTTTGGTAGGCCTTGAAGTTATATGAAGTATTAATGATGTATTGGGTCGTTTTGTGCAAATTCCTAAGTGTTAAGTTGCTATTTTTCTCGGCACAGCAAGGCAGGACAGGCTGGGGAATGGCAAACCGTTCCCAAGGCCGTTCCCTTGTTTTTAACAGAACAGAAGGGGAGAATGACCTAGAGAATGACTTGGGCTGGCCGTTCCTAAGGCCATTCCAATGGCCCTGACAGACTAATTTTGTGATGGTTTTAACGGGCAAATGAGTTTGATATTTAACCTAATGTGATATAGCCTAGTATGAACAAAAAAGTGATGGACTTAGGAGGGATTATTAATGAAAAATTATGGAATTAGATAATGTGGTAGGAAAACTCCTAACCTTTAACACTTGATGCACCTAAGGCATACCTGAAGTAGGTTAATGTTCTAGAATGAATTCCTTAGCAAATAAAACACCTAAAGAATTGTTGCGACATGGCAACGGTGAGTCGTTAAGGAATTTAGGCACGAATACGACATTGTGTTTTCCATGAGCACGCCTGTACTGGCCGAAGGTTCCCCCGCGCCTCAGCTTCACAACACTACGGTTTTACATACTGAGTAATTCTATATACTCACATTTGTTTTGCTGTTGAATGTGTGCAGAGTGATAGGTAATTGTGACAGGACTACGTGATCATCGAGGCTAAGCGGTGCAATACTGAAGAAGGTCGAGCTCCCATGGTTTTGTGTTATGTTATGCTGAGTGTATGCCTATGTCATTTTAGTATAGACGAGATGTTGTATCATTGCATGCAAATGTTTTCCATTGCTTTTGCATATCGAACTCTTATTTGGTGTATGGAAACCTTGGACTTTGTTAAATGATTTTGAAAATTATATTCTTACTATTTTCTCACTTATCCTTATCTGATTTAAACAAAGAAAAAAATGGTTGCCAAAATCGGTGTTTATTCGGAAATGAATTTTCTAAATTTGGGGTCCACCGCAGTTACGTGAGTTGCTGGCTCAGTGAGTAATATTTAGTTCATTTTACCAATATATTCATCAATTTGTATAATCATCATTTCATATAGTCAATTATAAAACTATCACTACATTGCTCATTTCTCTTATAAGTTGCTTTCATGTCAATTCATATAACCAGTGTTCATACATTCTCATTCATAATAAATTCCTAACTTCCGTTCCTCTACTTTGTTTTCAAAACATTTTTCCACCTCTTTTCACTTGGACTTAACTTCAGTCTCCCTACTTCCATCTCTGAATGATCGATCATTTATCACCTTTCCATCACCTCACCAATACCATATCATCATATCATATAAAACAATAAATAGTGTCCACGTACCTGTTCGCATTTCATTTTACATTTTGTGCACCTGTTTCATTTCAATTGTATATCCAATACCATTTTCATATTCATTTCACATATATAACCATTTTCATATCAATTTCTTTTGTACGCGCATATATCATCATTTCATTTTGCAATCGTAAATAACTCATAAACATTTGCAATTATTTGCAATAATCATAATTAGTCACAATTTATAGAAATTCATATCCTTATTTTAATTTAGCCAAATAATGAGTTAGATTACACACCTCCTAACTGAAGTACTCAGACCAATACGTGCTCGAACTCTATCTCTGTCTAACCTTCGTCCTATGGAACCATTCATCTAATTCTTATCAAATCAATTCCATAATATAACCATATGCATGTTCCTAATCTAATCCTAACAATTTCTAATCTAAATTCTTCATACATTAGATTAATTTTTATAATTATTAAGAATTACCTTTTGCAGTTTTGCGATATCTACTTAGATATCAATATTCGGCTTAATCCTAGAATCCAATTCGCTGTTTTTACAAATAATTTACCATAAAATCTCCTTTGTCTCTTTAACTCTCTCGGTCCCTCTCTCTTTTGCTCTCTCTTAATTTATCTCTCTTAAATTGTATAAATGAAGCTTCTATTTTGATTAAGTACTATTCTGTTGAGAAGCACGACCGTGTTTACATCACCACACCCTGCGCTATTTTCCACGTGCCAGCTCATGCTTTGATTTCGAACTTTTTTGCATGATTTACACCTCAGCACGACCCACTTATTGATGAACATGACTCGTGTTCCTCAACACACCTACCGTGTTGTTCAACACTGCCATCGTGTTGACATTTATTTTTCTGTAAAACTTAATCGTGCTCTTTATTGACACAATCGTTCTTATCTGCTTGCCAGTTAGCACGACCTCGTGCCAACCAGCACGCCCCTCGTGCTGCAAGCTGTAACTTAACATTTTCTGTAGTTTTCTGCATAATTTGTAATGCCCCATAAATTCGTCCATTTTAAGTGAGAATACTGTGTAGGAAAAGGGAATGTCAAATTCATGTTAGAATCATGTATATTGCTTGCGAATGATGTTTAATGAACTGTGGCATGATGTATATAAGAGATATAGATGTCGGGGAATCAAAAATAGGTCGAAAATAGAAAATGGAGCTGCCAGGGGCTGAGTAATGTACGTTACTATTGAAGTAACATACGTTAATCCACCAAATGGAAGAATAAGATACGTTAGGGGGAAGAATAGAATTCAGTTTTTAGTAATGTACGTTAATGACACAAATAAAGTACGTTAACAGGAGTCTGGACATGTCATTAAAAGGCCGAGAATAGCCATGTTTTGGGATAAAACATATCCCAAACCCTCCACACTCTCTCTCAACCATAAAACACCATTCCAAAGCCTTTCTAAACACCATATCTTCATACAAACCTCGTGCATTCAACAAATTAATAGCAACACAATCCTTCCATCCGAATTCCTCTTGGCTAGGGTTTGAACAAAGGTAAGAATCCTTAACCCTAGGCTGAAATGTGTAGGAACTTAAGTACATTTGGTTGGGTTTTGTTGGGTTTTGTTAGTAGTTACTGAATGTAGAAACATTTAACCTAAAATCAGAAGATTTGTGGTAGATTGACAATTTTAGGGTTATGAAAGAATTTCGGGATTTTGAGGAATTTGTAAGATAAATGAGGAACTAAGCTTAGAATGTTGTCTATAACATGAAATGTGTTATAATTTATGTGGGAGGCGACAAATAGAACCCGAATCGGGATTTTGTGCTGAATTGAGTCTGCACAAACGCGAGGTAAGTGTTCTTGGACGCTTACAATTGTATGCTTGCATTGGTATGGCTAAGTTTTTGTGATATATGTTTTGTTTTTCCAAAATGGTAGCAAAATGTGTGTGAATGCCTTATAGACTTGAATTGGGTATTGGTTAATAAGTTGGTAAAGAGACTTATGTCTTGTATGGTTGGCTTGGGAATTCACAAGTTTTGTTTGGTATGTGTGTTGAGATTTACATGTGTTGAAAATGCAAAGATGTTAAATTTTATTGAATGTGCGAAGTTACCTGATGTAAGTAACTTGCACGATGTGCTTAGATGATGAATTGTATGGCCTTAAGGCAAGCTAATGAGTTTATATGATGAAAATAAGTATGGATGCTTATATGTATGTTGATATGAGATATGAAAACTTGGTTTATGGTATGGTATGTTGTGGCTCTCTTGCCATGAATTGGCCTTTTATGGGTGAAATGATGAAATATGTTTGTTATCATGTGCACATTGCGAATGTTCCTTATTGGTTATATGATGAACTCTTTTGAGTTGCAAATGTTGTATGTTGTTTATGCCATGAGTTGGTCGTATGAGCATGTTTGGCTTATGTCGTGATATGGATGATTGTGGAACATTCATGTGCACGTGCTATTGTGGAAATTAAGTGAAAGTTTGGAAATGCATTGAGTTGCATTCACACGAGTTGGGTATGATTGGGTATGCTACGAATCATAAGTAAGAGCATGAGTAAAGTGAAGGGATTGACCCTTTCTATGAGAGATGATATCACTGGCCGCTTGATAGACAAGATTGGGAAGAGTGTGGCCGCACCCAAATGAAATGAGTAAGTCATTTATTCGAACTTATCAATTTTGTCATAGAGATCAAGAAAAGTGATTTAGCTTTAAATAAGGATGTTAGCGACATGCCTTATGCTAATCAAGATATCAAAGGTCAAGGGATTTATTTGAATTGTAGTAGGGCTGTTGACACCGCTCATCAGCTATTTAATTTAGGATGATCATAGTGTCTTACTAGAGACCGCTTATGATTTATGAGTTGTTAAACTCATTACCTTTATTAGATAGTCCCACAGATCGCACACGGATGTCAGAAAACCTAAAAGGATATTTTTGGTTTTTCAACTTAGGTCAAAATCTGGCTATTGGGCTGGATTGAGCATTTAGGTCAATTTTGGTAATTGGGCCCAATATGGATGAGAAATAATATTTCTTACGTGATTTTAAGACAAATATTATTTATTAAATATGATGCCTTAAGTGAAAAATATGTAAGAAATAAAGAAAGAGAAAATTTAGGAAGCATGTCTTAAATTAAGACATGATTAATGTAGGATAATTGAAACAATAAATTTCCTTAATTATCCGCATTGAATACACGGCTAAAGGGATAAATTTAAATAGATTTGAATTTGAATTTAAATCTTATCAAGTTCTAAAGGGATTAGGATTTCTAGGAGTTTGAATTAATCAAATCACTAGTCTTTAAATTAAACAATTAACCCCAATTCTCCTTATAGGAGAGAGAAAAGTGACGCTCCTCAAAACACCTATCCTTGTCGTGAGCTTCCACCTAAAATAAGAGAGTTTTAGGGTTTTTCTTAGACAAGAGAAGTGAGTATTAGGGCTGATCATTAGTGGTGATGAACGTGCATCTGATTCCTCTGAAGAAACCTCATTCGATTTACAAGAAATAGGTGAATCATCCATACTCTTGTGCTAGTACACCTTTCTGACTAATCTGTGTGTTACTGCTGTAAAGAAACCACATCTAGGGTTTGTTCTTGGTTTCAAAAAGGTCACTTCAGTATGTTCTGAAGTGGTAGATACTTGGTGTAGCCCTAATACCTACAGTTTTGCAAGAAACAATCAAAGGTATGTCCTTTTCTTTAAAGATTCAATCTTTGTGTTAACTAGTTGTAAACCGTTTGCAAACTACATGTTTTAAGTCGATTTCTTGTTGATCTGTGGGTGTTCCTATGTGTTTTTAATGTTTTATTCTGTTGCCAATGAGTCTAATACATGTAGGAAACCCAACATTTATCCATATATACTAAACATAATGTTTGACCTATAAAGCAAAATAATGTCAATTTAACGTTGACAAACGTGTCTAGTGTTTATCTTGAGGGTGTTTTGGAGGAAGTTCTGGTGCAGGTCAACGATCTAATATCTCCTGTAGATTTTTATGTGTTGGACATGGAATATGATGGAAGAGTTAATTCTAGATTGTTGTTGTTGGGATGTCCTTTCCTCAAAACATCTTGAACAAAAATAGATGTCTATGAAGGAACTCTCACTATGGAGTTTGATGGCCAATCGATCAAGTTTAACATCAGTGCTGCTATAAAGAATTCCAATAATTTTTCTTCTTTTTTGTATTAATTCTTATAATCCATTTTGGAGTTACATTTGCATGATGATGATCCTTTATAGGTTATAGCCACATAAAGTATTATAAATAGAAAATTGGTTGAAATGGAAACCAAAGGGATATTTTGAGAACATGTTCATAATTCCATAGGCAATTTTCAAGCTTTATAGGAACTTTTTGCAGATACAAAATTCTTGTCAATGCCTAGTGCAGAAAAAAAACTAGTATCTCCCATAGTGTTGTCGATCAAATTAGATACTGGCATCATCTATGTTAATTTGAATGGAAAATGAGTAATTCCAATTAATTCCTAAGAAAATAGGAAAGTAGTGACATAAAATGAACAAGTTGTGTTACGTTATACTTGAATTCACAATGATTGGCATGTTTGTACAAATTATAGGAAATTAAATGTTATAACTTGTAATGATTACTTTTCACTTCCTTTATAAATCAAATATTTGAACCCATCTGACCTTGATCTTTGTTAACTAGAACAACGTTAAAAAGCGCTTGTGGGAGGAAACACACAATTTCTTTATTTTTTATTAGCTTTTAATTTTTAGATTTTGATTTAGTATATGTTAGAATAAATTGTTGTGGCCATTAGTAACCAATAATATTGAATATTTTAGGACATTTGGCTTAAGATTGGTATATTATTTCATTTTTCAAGAAAACTCAAATAGGTGCAATTAAGTGTGCGGATGGAAAAATGTTTGCATGTTGTTATGGTGACACACCTCATTCACCTTCACTTTGTGATAGGTTGTTTATTTTTCACGCCTTTTAATTGTAATTTTCATGTGATTAAATGAAAAAGTATTCTATTTTGAGTATTTTATAAGCTTTTGCAGGATAAACAGTAATCAGACCATTAACATGGATTTTAGGTGATTTATGCTATAAAAGTGGCATTTTCGTAGAGGAACCAAAACTTGAGGATTCAAAGTTCAATTTTCTATGAATTGTAATATGACCAAATTAGTAATTTGGTTAAATTTGGCAATCTTAATCGTGGTGTATTGTTAGATTTATGTTATGCTAAGCAATGCTATGCTATGCTATGCTATGCTATATTATATTATATTATATTATATTATATTATATTATATTATTTTATATTATATTATATTATATTATATTATATTATATTATATTATATTATATTATATTATATTATATTATATTATATTAAAAAGACTAAGTTACCCTTGGATACATTTAGGTTTTACCGAGTATTTTTAAGGAGAAGCAGACAATTCTAAGGAGAAATTCTTACACTTTACATACATTATATTTCTCTTTGAGATAGAGCTTTCTCTATTTTTCATGTGTTGCTCATCTAGTATGATTAGTTAAACCCTTCTCTTGACTGAAGGTAACTAAGCTATTTGATTAATGTCTTGAGGTTTTTGTTTACATCTAGTCAATCTACTCATTTTTGTATCAAATTTTACTCTATTTGTGATGGTTGATTGTTAAACTAATCGATTAACCATTGATTAATACAATCTACTATTAAATTTATTACTGTTGCTGTAATTGTGTGGCTAATTTAATGAGAGGTGTACTAAGAATTATTGTTACTAGATTAGAAAAATAATTATTAGGAGTAATATTTGACTAGATTAAATGAAGCCTTTTACGTACGTGCACTATGTTGCTTCGTTATCGTTCTACTTTTAATCTTGTTGTTTTATTAAATCTGAGATCATATCCAGGTTGTTAGACAATTAGAATTGATTATAATACATGTTTTTGGTTAATCAATCTTAAGAAAAGACTGATATTTGAATATCAAAACAAATATATGAATAGTTGATTAAATATTGTTTGTGCAAGTTATAAACTGAAAATTCAATAATGATAATTGCTACAAACCAAGATCTTCATCCATTTGTTTTAATTTACTTCTTTTACTGATTTTTGTTTGAGTTAAATATTCTTGTTATTTTTCTTGAACATCAAACTCCCCAACTTTACTATTTGTATATGCATACAATGACAATCGACCCTTATGTAACATTCTGGATATTTTTTGTCGTAAAATGACGATAAATATGTGTTTTATTGTTAATATATAACGATATACGAAAGGTTGATCGAAGGTTGACACGAAATGATCGACAAAAAACTGGAAAATCTGGAATTAGGGAGAACGCGCAGTGGACAGCAAAGTACGCGTGGTCGCTGCCACACCGCGTACTTCACTGCCGCCCCGCGTAGTAAGCTGTCAGCTTGAAAAAAAATATAGGTTTCGATCGATCAACCGATAATTCATTTCAAAA
>CANYCX010317637.1:0-14765 GCA_948193385.1 Breynia disticha f. nivosa
ACTAGTTTTGCCTTTTATGGAAGACTAATTATAGCAACACCTGACCAGCCTTATTTCAAATAAATTAGGATCAAAACCGACTGTTCTAAGTCAGTTCTTAATCCTGATTACTGCCCTAAAAAAAGCCCATGTTTTTTACAACAAACAAGTTACCAATTCATCAAAAAATGAATTAAGTGATTAATTGACCGCTCTGATACCACTGTTGGGTTTCCTACGTGAACTAAACGAATTGGAAGTGGAATAAAACATTAAAATCACACACGAACAGCCAAGGATCAACAAGAAATCGACTTAAAACATGATAAATATAATCGGTTGACAGTTAGGTTACATAAAATGTAAACTTTGAAAGAAAACATGCCTTTGTTTCTTTCATTCCAAACTGAAGACAATATTACCAATTCATCCAAGAAAGAATGCCAGTCATTGTTCCTCTACTGCAATAACACACAGATTAGCGAATAAGTGTACTAGCACAAGGTAAGATACGGTTCACCTGTTCTTAGTCAATTTCGGATGACATTTCTTCGAAACCAAGGGCACCACGTTGATTAATGTGTGTATTGAACCCCTAAATCTCACATCTCTCACTAGAGAAAACTCAAAATCATGCTCTTGGTCTTTTGGGGAAGCTCACAAAAATGGGAGTGTATGAGGGATGGATATGTGTTGTATTTTTGTGAATAGGTTTGTCATCGTTTTATAGGCAAAAGTTTTAGATTTTGGTAAGGCCTTTTGAAAATTCAAAATTTGATTTTAAATTTCACATAACAATCCTAATATTTTAGGATTTAGATAACCCTTTTCAAATTTAAAATCTCTTTTAAAATCCTCCCTCATTGCTGTGTACCATATGTAGATAATTAAGAGATTTTATTCTTTTAATTATCTTACATAAATCATGTCTTAATTTAAGACATACCTGCTAAATTTTCTCTTTCTTTATTTCTTACATATTTTTACTTATGACATCATATTTAATAAATAATATTTGTTTTAAAATCATGTAAGAAATATTATTTCTCATCCATGTTGGGCCCAATTACTAAAATTGCCCAATCCGGCCCAATAGCCAGATTTTGACCTAAGGTGAAATACCGATTTTACCCTTTTAGGTATTCGCCATCCATGTACGATATGTAGGACTATTTAATAAAGGCAATGAGTTTAATAACTCATAAATCATAAGCGGTCTCTAGTAAGACACTATGATCACCTAGCTGATGAGCGGTGTCAACAGCCCTACTACAATTCAAATAAATCCTTTGACCTTCGATATCTTGATTAGCATAAGGCATGTCGCTAGCACCCTTGTTTAGTGCTTAATCACTTTTCTTGATCTCTATGACAAAATTGTTAAATTCGAATAAATGACTTAATCATTTCATTCGGCTGCGACCACAACAAGAGACACAATGATTTTCAGTCTAGGAATAATATTTGACATTGCAAATAGTGATTGCTCTCCAAGTATAATGCTCTACATTATACCTATGCATTTTGCTAGATATCCCAAATATCTATGACCCGTAGAACATGATCATCTACAGAGTAGATACTAATCTTAATTCATTTCTATTCCCATAGAAATAAGCGACTAGGGACATTTAGAATGTTAATCTCAAAACTTCCAGGTTCTATTGTCAAGGTCCTCAACCTTGATACCTCAAGCGCTTAATTAACATTCTTGGATATTTTATCAAACATATACCACCGGTCAATACATGATACTAATCTACATTATACATTAGACTTGCTTGACTTTAGCACACATTTGAGACTATTATGTAACATGTTGAATGCATATAATCATTCATTGTATTGCATGTTTTGTATGACACTGAACTACAGAGGATATAACGTGAGATGCGCGCTGTTAGTTGATAGACTCTTGACATGTCGGTTGAGAGATTCCTGAAAATTTTATGATTTATTCACAATGCCGAGTGAGACGCTCGCTACCACGTGAGACTCGTGATGCCGTGTGAGACTCGCGATGCCGATGGATGTAAGCCCCTAGCATTTGCATATGCGTGTGCTTGAGATTCATTGCATACATGAGATTATGGCATTCATATTAGCATGGATTTTTCTATTTATATATGTATGTTGTTAATTATGATATAAGTTCATATGAGATGGTATGTTCTGTACTTGACTATATTGTGATGCAAACAAGTTTGATTATGTGTTTGATGAGTTTGAATGTGCGATTGATATATATTTGATGCTGGAAAGGTTTATAACTATGCATAACTTGTTTGCTGAGAAACTTAATGAGATCAGATTGTAAAGTACCAAAACAATGGCTGAGCATGATTGTAACGCCCCGGAAATTCTTCAATTTTTAGACGAAAAAAGGTGTGATGGAAAAATGGATAATTCATGTTAATTAACGTTAGGAAATGTCTAAATTTAGGTGGAATAATGTTTATTATAAATGGTAAGTACATATGCGTAAGACATATAGATGTCGGGAAGTTGAAAAGTGAGAAACTGACAACTTGTGGCTAGGGACGACCACAGAAACAGCTTGGGAAGCCGTTTCCCATGGCTGTTCTAGGCCAATTGACAGCCCAACACGATGGAACGACCATGCAAACGACCAGAGGCTATTTCCCAAGGTCGTTCTGGACGTCAGACTTGTTTAAAAACATGTGTGTTTCCTTTTAAAGAGAGAAAAACATTTCCTCTTCACATACTCGACTCCCTCTCGTCACAAAAACCTAAAAACACCTTCCAACCCTTCCCAACACCAAAAACACTAATTTCCCACATAAAAACTCATAGCTTTCACTCTGGAAACATAATTCGCCCAAGTTCTAACCACTCATACGAGTTTCAGCACGGTAAGCTCTTGAACACTATAAATTTTTAAATTTAAAAAGGAGATATTGAGTAGGCTTTTGTGGGTTTTGTTGAGTGTTCATAGGGGTTAATGAATGTGGGTTCGTTTAGTAAGAATGGTGGGAGTGGGAATTCTAGGGTTTAGTCGTTTGGTTTTTGTGAAAATAAGAGTGAGAGTATGAAATTGAGGTTGATGTTGCGTACAACAAACATAATGTGATTGAATGTCTGTGTAGGTATTGATATTCAGAACCCAAATTGGGAAACAGGCGACGAACTTATTTATGTAGCCAGAGGTAAGTGCATTTGACACTTATTTTAATGTGATTTGTTTATGAATGGTTGATTATATATATGTTGCTTATTTATGAAAGGATGATTTTATCAATGTCGTTTTGTTATGTATGAGTTGTGTTATACGCCTTGTGAAATGAGAAAATCAGTTAATTGGAAGTAATTATGTTATGCATGGTTTGGTTACGATGTATGAGACATTTGCTGTAAAGAGAAGAATGGTTTGAATGCGAGGTACATGTTCTTTGACGCTTACTATAGAATGTTTATCTTTGTATGATTAGTCTTTTATGAATAATGTTTCTTTGCTTGTAACGGTTAGAAACATGTATGTGAATTTGAGTTATAAGTAACTTGTATGGCATGCTATGAATGTGATGTGTTTATGATATGTGTTGTATGATTCTAAGTACAAAGCTTATATGAATGTTGTTCGAACAAACATGGGTACATTATAAGTGGTGCTTTATACTTATGGTGACAATATGGGACATGAGTCGGCCGCGTATGGTATGTATGATATATGACTGAGAATGATGTGTGAGATGGATTATAAATCCTTGGTTTACGATATGACATGTTGTAAATGTCTCGGCCACAAGTTGGCATTTATGAATGATATAATGAATGGTGTTTGAGTATCCATGTGCACGATAGGAATGTTCCTTGTTGATAATAACGATGAACTCCTTTGAGTTATAACGTGCATCTATTTTTTATAAAATTGAATTGAAATACATGGAGTTACATTCATACACACCATTATTGTGTTGGCATGAGCACGTGTATGTTCATCCATTGGGATGAGAAACGAGCTTATGGCTCACATATGAGGAAAAAGGGGTTTTTTTTCCCACATATAAAATGGAGCTTTGGCTCACAAATGAAAAGGAGTTTATGCTCACAATTTAATAAGATAGGGAATCTCTCTTACATATAAGAAAATGGGGCTTGGCCCATATGCACAAAGGAGAGCCAAACTTCTCTTACATATAGGGTTCTTATACGCACAATGTAAGAACAAAGTGTACTCTTCCTTACAGTAAGAAAGTTGTCGGAGCACAACATTTCATGTGAATGCATTAGCATTGCATGAATACATTTCATCCATTTGCACTCTTGATATAGTGTTGGTTAATTTGGCTTTCCCAAAAGATACGAGTGCATGTGTTGATTGATTGAATGCGAGCTTCTAATATGAATGTGATGAGCGGATTGAGTGGACTTAGTGTATGTTGTGATGGTAATGTTAACAGGTTGAATGGATACATGTGACAATGAGTTATAAGTTATTACTTGTGTTAAGATGAAATGAAATGAGTTAGTGTGTGCGTGTATTGAGTTTGTGAGATTAAAGGTAATGTAATGTTTATGTTCTTAAAAGAAAGTGATATGTGTTTTGTGGTTGAATGTAAACTTTAAATGGCTTGACTTGTGTTATGGTTAGTTTAGATGGCTTAGATGTATGAATGAGAATGAATAGAACTGGCATGTTTATGGTTGAGATAAAGTGTGTTTTGTTTGGAATGAGAAGGACCTAAATATATGCGTGGATTGTTAAACGTGCTAAGTGTGGAAATGTTATGTAATCTGTCCAGTAGGTACGAACGACCAAGAAGGTCGTTTCTCATTGTCGTTCCCTTTGAAAGCTTGACCCACTGAGGTGAAACGACCAAGACGGTCGTTCCCATTGGCCTTTTCCACTGCTCTGTTGTTTAAAATTGAATAGTTAAAAAGTGATGGACTAATACAGTTTGTCTATCAATTAAAATGATTAATGAATTTGTGGTTGTTTATGGATAATTGCTTATGAGTTATTGAAAATAATCATGAGAGGGAAAGATGAATGTATGTTGAATATGTGTATGATTGTGGTAAGGTTGGTCTATGTATCTGGATGAGTATGAGTACTAGGATGAATTGATCATGCCTTTTGTTGATTGTATTACTGATTAAGTGATTGCTCAAAAGGTTGTGTGAGGAATGATTTTTATGATTTGAGGTATGATTATAATTTTGTGGAGGTTAGGCCGTAGAGGCCGAAGGTTCCCTTGCGCATTCAGCATAATAACTATAGGGATTCACTTACTGAGTATTTCTATATACTCACCCTTTATTTTGTTGTGCATATGTGTGCATAGTGCCAGGTATACGAGACGACTTTTCGGTAGGGCTAGCTGTGCGATACCTTTTGAATGTCAAACTCTTAGGGTTTTGGATTATGTTTGTGTTATTCTCTCATGCATATGTTAGTATAGGACTGGTTGGAAAACATTACATGTAAAACTGTTTTCCACAGCTTTCGCATATTTAACTTTAGTTTGTATATAGTCACGCTGTTCTTACTTGATCGTTGGAAAATCTTACCTTTATGGTTTTCTCTCTGTTGTATGCTTTTTGTTTTAGAAAAAAAAAATAATAATACCAAAAATCGGCTTGTGTATGAGCACGTGCTGACCACTATGCCCTGTACTGTTGGGCCATTATGGGATTGTGTATGAGCTCACCCTCGTGCTCTAAAGTAACACGATCGAGTTACATGGGTTTGTGTTATATGATCACAGCTCGTGTTGTTTTGACACGACGTGTCAACTGGGAAAGCTGTTGAGCACGTCCTCGTTTTCATCCATCATGATCTCGTGTTGTTCCTCTGCACTTCATTTATTTAATATTTTGATTACCACTTACTGAGTATTTTTAAATACTGACCTGTTTGAATGTTGAATTGTGGTGTACATCGTAGGTAGCTGCCACAGACTTGCAAGCTGATGATCAGAGGCATATCTAGATTTTTGTAGGATATCCGACTCCAGTGTTTTATTCAGCTTTTGTTTTGTACAGACATGTACATATTTGTATATATGATATCTTTCTTATGCTGGTTTGTGTATTTTAGACAAATGGATTTGGGCCAGAGTTCGAGATATATTTATATATGAGATTTTATCTTTTCTAGATTTTATCTTTTCTATCTTTATTTCTTATATTATTTAAATGGGGCACAAATTTGGGGATATTTAAATTAAAAATTTGAGCTCTACATTTAGTGGTATCAGAGCAGGGATTAAATTCTTTGCGTATTGTGCTAGTAAATGGGACACTTATGTGTGGATTTGAAAAGTTGAAATTTCAAAATTTGGTTTGAAACAGATGGACCGTGGAGATGATATTTCACTTGATCATACGGCAGAGTCTAGAGATTCTATAGGAGTACATGGGTCAGGACCAGTATCCCCCATACATCTAGAGCAGCCTGCTGTACCACCTACGATGCCTATTCCCCCGTACGACCCTATGTATGCACCATTCTGGGAAACGATGCAGAAAATGATGCAAAGTCAAGAACAGGGTCAAGCTGTGAAAAAAATGAGAAAGAGAAAGGTTCAGGTAGCAAATCAAACCTAAACATTGATAAGAATTTCGCTGAAGTACGACAGCAGGATGCAAAGGTACTTGAGGGTACGAAAGATCCGACTGAGGTTGAGGACTGGTTGAGGCATACTGAGAGAATCCTCAACAGATTACAGTGCACTCCTGAACAAAAACTAAGGTGTACTACTTCACTGCTCGAGAAATCATCTTGGAACTTGTGGAAGATGGTTCCAGATAATCAGAAAGATCCTCCAGTATTGACTTGGCAAGATTTTCTGAGGAAATTTACTGACAAAAACACTCCTAAGTTGTCTTTGACGAAAAAGAAGATAGAGTTTTGGAGCTGAAACATCAGTATAGATCAGTTACTGAGTATGAGGCAGAGTTCACACGACAATCTCACTACGCTCCAAAGGATTTTGATACTGACCAGAAGAGGAGAGATAGGTTTGAGAGAGGTTTGCGATATGTCATTCGTAATAGGATTGCGTTGAAACCTCAGACCTGTGAGATCTTGATTGAGGCAGCTCTTAGAGCAGAAAGTTAGAGACTGAGGGAGAAAAAAAGGAAAACAGAAAAGAAGGAAAGCGATAGAGAGTGTGACAATTTAGTTCTCAGAGGTCATAGAGAAAGAAGAAGAAGTCTAACTCCAAACCACCGCGAGAGATAGGTGGTGATGCTAGTCGATAGTCAGAGCGAGGAGGTGCGAGGAGTAGTTCCACCAGACCTCCTGTTTATCCGAGGGATACATCTGACGGGGGTACTAGACAATTGTGTTATAGATGGGATCAGTCGGGATATTTTGCGAGAGACTATCTGCAGAGACTGGGATCTGAGAGAGTCAGTGTATATAGACAGAGTAGTGCGGCTGAGGCTCATACTATAGAAACCTGTGGCAGTGGCAGAGGTAGAGGTGGGCTTGGTTTAAGGTCTATGTTTAATGGAGGATCAACCTCTAGGGGTGGAAATAGTGGTTCAGGTACAACAGCTATAGTTGGCAGTTCCATAGCACCGATAGGGTCAGCATAATAGGCCAGAGCATATGTTATGACCCGAGATGAGGCTGCAGAGGATTCAGATGTCATTACTGGTATGATTTTGATCTTTAGTTACCATGCATTAGTATTTATTGATTCAGGATCCACATTTTCTTTTGTGAGTGAGAGTGTTGGAGAACAGATAGGTGGTAGTATTGAGCAGTTGGGGTATACAGTTGTTGTACCTATACCTACTGGTAGTACTATAATAGTATGACACATTTTACGTCAGTAAGATTTGAGGATTGGTGAGTCAATCTATATGGAAGATTTGATTGTTTTACTGATGGCTGAGTTTGGTATCATCCTTGGGATGGATTGGCTATCCAAAAGTCGAGCTATGGTCGACTGTTATGCGAAAGAAGTCTTCATAGAGGTTGACGGTGAGAGACGGGTGTTACTAATTGGCAAGAGGAAGGTTATTCCTTCCTGCTTATTTTAACTATTACTACGATGAGATTGATTTAGGAGGGTTGTGATGCTTACCTAACATTAGTGATTGACATAGATCAGTCGACATTAGAGGTACAAGATGTACCAATTGTACGGTACTCTCCTGATGTGTTCCCTGACCATTACCAGGTTTACCCCACAACGAGAGGCAAACTTTAGGATAGAGACAATACCAGGTCCTGCACCAGTATCTACTACACTGTACAGAATGGCAGCTGTTGAGCTACAAGAGTTAAAAGGACAGTTAGAGGATTTGTTGGATAAAGGGTTTATACGCCCGAGTCTTTCACCTTCGGGTGCCCCAGTGCTTTTTGTGCGAAATAAAGATGGTAGTATGTGAATGTGTATCGAATATCGTTAGCTGAACAAGGTGACAGTGAAAAATAAGTATCCATTGCCACCGATAGATGATTTGATTGATCAGCTATGGGGAACTACAATGTTCTCCAAAATAGACTTGAGGTCTGGATATTGGCGACGGATACCAACTAACACGATCTGGAGTTAGCGGAGATCATTCCTGCTCTGAAAGGTTGGCGACATTATCTATATGGGGAGAATTTTCAAATATTCACTGATCATAAAAGTCTCAGATATATTATGACTCAGATAGAGCTAAACCTTCGACAGAGGAGGTCGTTCGAGTTACCAAAGGATTATGATTGTACGATAGAGTATCATCCTGGAAAAGAAAAAGTAGTTGCATATGCTCTAAGTAGGAAAGAGAAAAGGGATGATGACTCGGTTACATATAGAGCAGAGTCTTTATTTTCTTTACATGAGCTACATGTTCATTTAGATCTGATCGAGGATCAAATGTTGGCAAACATCAGATTTCAACCACATATGAGAGACTTGACTGCATCAAGATAGATTGAGGATGATCGTTTGATGAAAATCAAGAGGAAAGTTGAGAAAGGAAAAGTGACTACTCTGCACTGACTTGATGATAACAGTGTATTATATTATTGAGAAAGGTTATGTGTTCTGGATATTGCAGAGTTGAAGATTGAGTTGATGTTAGAAGCTCACTCTTCACCTTTATCGGTTCATCCTGGCAATATGAAGATGTACCGAGATATGAGAGATTTGTACTGGTGGGTACATATGAAAAGAGACACAGTCGACTTTATTTCCATATGTCTACCTTGTCAGTAGATCAATGCAGAACATCAGACTCCAGCTGGAAAGTTGAGACCACTAGAAATCCTTAGTGGAAGTTGGAGAAAATCACCACAGAATTCATTACCAGATTACCGAGAATGTTTCGACGTCATGATGCTATTTGGGTTATTGTTGACAGACTGACAAAATTAGCTCATTTCTTAGCTATTCGAAAGGAGGATACGTTGGATAGGCTTGTTGGGTTATATGTTGTTGAGATTGTCAGGTCACATGGTGTTCCTACCTCCATTGTGTCTAATCGTGACCCTAGGTTTACATCGCGATCATAGAAGAGCTTGCAGGATGCGATGGGTACTCGTTTGAGGTTTAGTACGGCTTTCCATCCTCAGACTAATGTTCAGCCAAAGAGGACGATTCAGATGATAAAGGATATGCTAAGAGCATGTATTTTAGAGCTTGGAGGACATTGGGATGATCATTTGCCTTTGTTCAAGTTTGCATACAATAATAGCTACCATTATAGTATTCGGATGACACCTTATGAGGCTATATATGGTTGACAGTGTTGGAGTCTATAATACTGGATGTGGAGGGCTTGCGAAAGATAGAGGGACCAAAGTTAGTTCAGAAAACCATGGATAAGTGAATATAGTGAGGATATGTATGCAGGCAACCTAGGATCGTTAGAAGAACTACAATGATCGACATCACCGAGAGATCGAGTATGTAATACCCTCAATTTTCGATTAATTAGTATTTGAACGAAATTACGTATTAAAATAAGTAGGAAAATTTTTTGGCGATTTAATTAAATAATAGTTGCGCTAAGGAAATAGAAATTTCTGGATAATTAAAAATGTTAGGGTGTTTAGATCACCGAAAAATGAGAAAGACGAAGGGGAGGTAAACCAATAGTGCCTGAGGGCAAAACCGTCTAAGAGAAAATGTCTATATATATCTCTCTAGCCTCTCCTTCTCTACACACCACTAAAAAATTCTCTCTCTCCTCACTCTCTCCCTGTATAGGTTCGAAAAACCCTAGAAACGCCGTTCTTCGTGAAACCCTAGTGTCGGGCAGCTCCAGAATCGATTGACGACATAGCTACGGTAAGATTTCCTCATTGATTTTGTGAATACCATTTTGATCATGGAAACCCTAGCTTTCCGACCACATTTCTTGTCTGTTCGTGGTCGAAATCGGGTAAATAATGGTTTGATTGACAGCTTAAGAAATATACTATCTTATAGTAACAATTTCTGATGTTAAATTCTGGTTTAGGTATCCAAAATTGAGGTTTGAAAACCGTCAATGAATAGTGACCAGTTTGGGGTTTTTGGGCTAGAGTTCTTTTATGAGTTCCATTACTTAGGTAAGTTTTATTTGATCTTATTGATGATGTTGGTATGGCCAATTTTGAATGGTATTGTTGGGTGGAACTAATTGAATGAGGAAAGAGAATGGTTAGGGGTTTCAAAAAGGTAAGATTAGGGCGTTGTGGTTAGTATAAGATGTTGAAGGATAGCTAAACAAGTTTGTTTAGTATATTAATGATGCTTAGTGTTGAGGAAAAATGAGTAAATTAGGGGGAAAAATATTAATACGAAAGGAATTAAGCGAATTATTAATGATAATCATTGACGAGATGATTGAGGAATTGACATATGTCATAATGTCAAACTATAGGAAATTCGAGGTTACGGCGAGGATGGCTCGTGACAGAAATTTGGAATATTTTGCTAAGGTGTTTGCTAAGGTAAATAACATGAGCACTTCTTCCCAATGTTTGTGTGAATTGAATATTAATTGTTGTGGATTGATAATGAACATGTTGAGTGATGAATTGATGTGTATGATTATTGCTTACGAATGGTTATTGATGATTGTGGTATGTGGGCTTTGCTCAATGAATTGGAGATTTGATGAGAATATAAATGGTTATGAAATTGGATTTGTGAATTGATGTCGATAAATGGTGGATAATATGTGAATAACTATGAGTGGTTAACTGGAGTAGGGAATAAGGTTTAAGAATTTGAAAGGTATGCATTGGATTGATTTGTGGTTGTACCATAATTGAAGGATGAAATTGTGTGTTGATTTGGTACAATGTTATTATGAAGTTAGGAATTGGTTTGGATGAAATATTTAAGTGTTTGGGTTGTAAAATGCTGAAAACAGGGGACCCAAACGGTTTGGGAAATGGTTTGGGCAAACCATTCCCCAAACCGTTTCAATTTGGAACCAAAATAGAATGGGAAAACGGTTTGCCAAATGCTTTAGCCAAACCGTTTGCCAAACTGTTTGGCACTGTTCACAGAATGCAAAAATGTGACAAATTAAGTCTAAACATGTCCAATTGCTTGCATATGCGTATATTGCCTTCATTAGCTATTCTTGTGAGATAAAATAACATTCATTCAAGTGGCATGAATGTATGAAGGCACTGATTAGGGATTAATGTAACCCTAAGACGAATATTGATTAGCGAATATATAGTTGAAGGTTGATTTTGTATGATTTACATTTGCTTTAAAATGATGAATGGAATAAATATGTGAATGGAAACATGTATGAACTTGGAAAAGTCCATATAATTGACTATGAAAAAGATATGAACATTTTAAGCTTGAAAAGTCCATATAAGCATATGTTTGATATTTAAAATGATACATGATTGTAATGTGGTTGATGTTACTTTATGTTTGGCATTGAATCCTGTCTTGGTATGTTGTGGCATAATTCTTGGCTATGCTAAATGCATATGGTTAAGATTATTGGTGACTCAACATTGAATTGTGAAGCATAACATGATTGATTATGAATGTACGATTTGATTGCATTGAATATACACAAGGCATTCATGCATTTGAGGTTCATAGGGAGCATGTGAATAGTGAAAAGGCTATTGGGAGTAGAAATTCAAAAGGAGAGCTCTGTGTGAGCAGTTAGTTAAGGCTCTTGGGAGCGTACACAATGAGGGAGGGCTACCGGCTGTTGGAGCGTAATTGTAGTAGTATATAAAACATACTTTACTACATCACAGTGGAAAACTCAATTCACATTTATGTGTTCGAGTGTGTCGGCCTATAGGGGCATTAAACCAACCTTTTATAAAGGCAGAAAAATCAATGGACCATAGTAACTGTAATCATAACTCCTGGCCGACGAGGCTAGTTTGCAAACGTCATGCGTACATATGGAAGGCCAAATGAGGGCTTAGAATTGAGTGGAAATGAAATCATGGGTATGATTATGTTGACGAATGCATTAGATCATGTGCATTTACATTTGTCATATTGAACATAATATGTTCTTGATGAATTTATGTTGTGAACGTAAGTATGTGATTGTTAGCATATTATATTTGTGTGATTTATGAGTTTAGGCTCATTAATGAATATGCTATAAATGTTACATGTATTTCTATGTTTAATTTCCTTAAATTAATATGGAATAAAAGGGGAGATAATGAAATTTATTAAAGTTAAGGTTATTTGGTTTATGTTAAGTATGATGCATGCCCTAGATTTGTGGAAATAAAATGACTAAATGTCAGAAACGTGTTGAGGTGAATTTGTGGCATGCGTTCTTGAGAGTTGTAATGAATGTTGTGTTTATATTGCATAAGATGCATGAAGTGCAGTGGACTGGACCTATGAATGCTGTTGTTTGAGTGAAAATGCGTGGTACTGTTTGAATGGATTTTTTATAATTCTATTAAGTGTGAAATGCAGAACTTTGGGAAAACTAAACATCAGAACGGGCTGAGGAACAGGCACCTCAAACTGTTTTCCAAACTGTTCTGTTTGTGAAAGCATTCCAGTAAAACAGAATGGGATGATCCCGTTCTGGCTGTGAAAGCATTTCGGTAACACCAAACGGGATGAAGAACGGATTTCCCAAACTGTTCCCCAAACCGTTCAGTATTTGTAACGTGAAGAGAATATTCAAATGGGTTGGAGAACAGCCTGGTCAGTCGGTTTCCCAAACCATTCTCTTGCTGCTGTTGACCTAACAACTTGAATGATTAAGAGATTCATATGTGAAATGGTTTGAGTGTTGAAATGATTAACCCTATTGCATGGTTTGTTGTGTGTGTTTGAAAAATGTATAAATGCTATGGGAAGTTGTCCATTTTGGTAGTGTTGCTTACTGAGTTATCAAAAACTCATTTTCGTTTTATGCCTGCCATATTCGACATTGGCAGGGATTGAAGGGGATGTTTGTACTCTTGCCGACTAAATCCAAGAAACCAATGAACCAACATGGCCGTACACCGAAGTTGATGGATGAGTAAATGTCAAGCATAGGACTTGGAACATTTTCTGTATACATATATGTGACGCCCAAATTTAAATACCATTTCATAATTTATTAATTATTTTTATCAAGAAATGGTATCCAAACTTGAACATCATTTTTATTTTTAGAATAATATACGTTAAATAAAATACAAAAGAATAAGATAGGAGGAAATTAAATTTCTTTTTAATAAAATAAAAACATTTCATTTCATCAAAAATATGTACAGAGTTTGCAAAAGCCAAGCCCAATACATCTCGAAACTTTACAAAATATTACAGGTTATGTAGAAATAAAAACTGGGAAAATATTAATTCAATCATAACCTCATAAAATACGAATACTGCACTATGTATGATTTGTCATGTACAAAGGAAAATTTTATACACAGTGCACTGCCCACCTTTAATTCTCTCGAGGTAAATCCAAAACTTAAATAGCAAGGCACCACTTCTCGTACACAAATAACTGTTCCTAAATTTCTGCCGAGCGAATCAGGCATAAAACGCGTGAGTTGTGAAACTCAGTAAACAACGCTACCATAAAGGTCAACTTTCAATTTAAATGGTATACTTAACCAAAACATTTAAAAATATATATATAAATAGAGGACAAAGACAAGTGAACAACAAATAAAATGTCAAACATAAGACATTTCAATTCAATTTTATTCTTAACAATCGTATACAATTTAACTTTGGATAATTATTCCGGATAAATTGTTAAATTTCAAAACAATTTGTACATTTTTACAACTTGTATAAGTTTCATTTTATATTATAAGAATAATCAATGAAGTCAATATAGTCATATTCAAGCAATCAGAAACATTTAGACTCAAAATAGTCAAATTTTTGCATGCTGTGAATAGTAATGTGAATAGTGCCAAACAGGATTGCAAACCGTTTAGCAAACCGTTCGCGAAACCGTTTGCCCATTCTGGAATGTCAAAAAAAATTGAAACGGTTTGGCGAACGGGATTCCCAAGCCGTTCCCCAAACCGTTCTGACATTCTGGAATCAACATTTTGCACCCAAAACACATAAATCTTTATACCAAATCAAATCTTAACTTAATTCATAACATTATACCAAATCAAACACCATTTCTAAATCAAATTTCAAACATAAATCAACAAACACTTTGTGACCCCCGAATTTAAATATCATCTGCATATACTTTCCTCCTAAAAATGATACCTAAACCCGAAAATCAAGTTTTAATTTAAAATAAGGTAAAACAATATTGAATAATAACATTATAAAGTTCAGTTAACAAAACCAATCCCATAAACATACATATGTATAAACACAAATATTTACAAATTGGTT
>CANYCX010317640.1:0-15499 GCA_948193385.1 Breynia disticha f. nivosa
GTTGCTGCTACTTGTGTAATAAGTACATACTATTTTTCCTACATATACAAAGAACCGTGCATGACTTCACATCAAACAGGAATGAAGTGGGTGTTAGAAATACTTGATGGACATGATGCTCGATGTTTGAACATGTTTAGAATGGAAAAAGAGACTCTACTTCAACTTTGTAGTGATTTAGAAATAAAATATGGTCTTCAGTCATCCAGGCGAATGTCAGTTGTTGAAAAAGTATGCATGTTTTTGTATACTATTGCTTTAGGAGCTTCCAATAGACAAGTTTGTGAAAGGTTTCAACATTCAGGTGAGACAGTTAGTCGGTGCTTTAGGGAGGTTTTAACAACAATATGGTTGTTAGCAAAAGATATCATTAAGCCTGATGATCACACTTTCAAAGAAATTCCATCTCATATCAAATGCGATCCCAGATATATGCCGCATTTTAAGGTAATATTTGTAAATATATTGGTGTATAAATAATTTCAAGAATTCTAATTTTTTATTTATGAATTTTTAGGATTGCATTGGAGCAATTGACGGAACACATATTCATGCGTGTATTCCTGTGGAAGACCAAATACCATTTATTGGCAAAAAAGGTGTACCTACACAGAATGTGATAGTTGTTTGTGATTTCAACAAGATGTTCACTTTTGTACTAGCGGGATGGAAAGGTACAACTCATGATGCTCTTGTTTTTGCTATTGCAACATGTAATCCAAAATTCAATTTTCCTCATATTTTCAGCAAACACCAAAAGTCGGTACATCTGACAATGAGAGACAGTGTGAAATGGATGTCATAAGAAATCAAATTACTTCTAGTTTGATGGTCAACGAAATAGTCTTCATATTTAGACAAAACAATTTTAGTTTTATTTTTTGAGAATAAAAAATTATCATCTGAATGTTTAATTATCTTTTATTTTTATTTTGAATTATTTTTTTAATATATTTATATATATTTAACTTGTATTCATATGTTTTATGATTAAAGGATATTTTGGTCATTTATTATGTCAACTATAATTTTAACATATTTTTAACTTAAAAAATTTTATTAAACAAAAAGTCATAACCAAACACAATAATTATGTTTATAAAACTCTGTTTTAAAATCACAGTTTACAAAACTCTGTTTTGTCACCACACTTTATCCCACCTCAATGCCAAACTAAGCCTGAACCAAACAAACCGATGGTCGAACACACCACATAAATAAACTGACGATCGAACCAAAGCTGACCAAAACAAAACCGACAGACTGAATCATGAATAATGAATAGGTCCATAACCCAACCAACTGTTCTTGACAGCGACTACACGTGTCAGAAGAATACGGTGAGTAAGCGATCTTTTGTACTCACAGTCGCACATGGTTTCACGCTCTACCACTTCCAACCGCACATGACAGCGCGTGACAACGTTTCCGACGACCAAATTTTTATATTTTTATATTTTTAATTATTTCTGATTTTTAGTAAAATTTTTGTAATTTTTCGGTATTCAGAATTAATTTTTCTTAATTATTCATTAATTAAGACTTTTGTTAAAATGAAAATACATTGTATTCAAAGTAAAAAATTTGTGATAATTTGTTTCTCAAAAATTGTGTATTTTTATAATATATTTTATGGATTTTATCTTGTATCGAATTTTTTTTTGAATTTTGGAAATATTATGTGTTGGTATAGATCCAAAATGAATTGTTTAGTCTTACAATTATTAAATGATTGCATATCATTAAATGATGAAAATTCATATCACATCAGTAGAAATATAAATCTAAGTAATTTATGAAATTTCAAAGGCATGAAAGATTTAATATTTAAGATTAATTCGATGAAATATTAAATACATGTAAAATACGTATTAATTTTATGTGAATTATATATAAATTCTGAGGTATATTATTTAGTGTTAAAGATTTGTTCGAAATAACATAAATACATGTGAGTTTCAATTTTAATCAATGGAATTATAAATTCTACGTGAATTAAATAATTTCTGAAAACATGCAAATTATTGTCTAAGATTGGTTCGAAGTGACATTAATATATGTGCATGATTTTAATTAAAACTAAAGAAATAAAGGAAACATATTTGATACATGAGTTGTATGGATTGATTAATGCGAGTTATTTTCGATCAAGTCGTCGAGTAGGAGAAACGATCTAAATTTTTTGAATAAAACGCGATTATTACATATGTCAAAAATTTAAAAAATTCAATTGGACTAATTATTATATGTTCAAATTAGATCCAAACAGATATGGTGGTTAATGGTGGAATCCCAAAGTATCTTATAGTAACTTTGGGAAAATTATACTAGTGATATATGTTATCAAGTGTCACTTCAGAAATAAGACATTAATTGTAAAGGATTAGTTACCTTTTAAATTTTAAACAGAAAGTTAGAATTAGCACATCCTCATGACGAATTGGGTAGAATCGAGATTAAATAAAATATGTTGGATACTTGGGCCTTCTGTGTAATTAAGTATTATACATAAGAATTTAATAGGTAATAGATGGTTAAATACCTTAGTTTCCTAAGAGTAGAAGTAGTTACACCTAAAATAAAAAAAGGTATAATGTATTTTTTGTCTACGTGAAAAGCATACTGACTCTTTTTCTTCCCTTCTTTTGGCTAGTAAGACAACCATAGAGAAAATCTTTTTTTTTCTCTCTTGGATTATTCAGCAATAAAGGTGAATCAACAATAGACTCATGTGTTGAATCTAATTAAGACTCTTAAAGTTTTTTGGTTCACTATGTTCATTAATCAACAATTAGTTTGTTGAATTAGTAAAAAATGAAAATACAGCTTAATTAATTATTTTTCATAATTGCTTAGTCTCGGCATATTTTCTTGGTAAATATTGAGTATATAACAAATGAAGAAAAAACATAATGAACATAGGTCATTAAGAGATAATGATTTAGAATGAAACAACTAGAACATTTATTATTTTGAATCTTGATTTAACTTAAGGACTGAGTGAGCCTCTAACACGTGGTAATGCTCTTATGTAGGACGCCTCCCTCAGTTATACTCATTCTAACCTAAGGTTAGAAAAGCAAGGACGAAATAATAAATTGTGTATTGCTTATTTTAAATTTCCTTGTTTTAAATACGTAATTAGTTTTGCTATGATTTTTTATTGTGTGATAAATGATCACTACTGCTACCAAAGTCGATTTGTTTCAAGCTAAACAAATGTGTTTGGTTAAACTAGAAACTGCAATCTCAAAGGTTGAAAATATGATTTTTCAATCAAAAATAAAAGCTAATAGCTTTTAAGCCATTGGATTAAGGATGTGTCTTAATTCAAAGATATGGCAAGTTCTCAATGTAACTTGGACATTAGTTCCTATGTGACATGAAAAAAAGTGTTTCATTGTCTGTATTATCTTGCTAAGTGCAAGAATAAATGCAATCACTAAGTATCTATGCATGTATCATTGAATCTTAGGATAGCGGTCTATTGACCACCTAAAGATATGTAAATGCATAATGATCAAAAGCTAAGAGCTTATACGATCTATAAACTTAGTAAATTTAGTTTTAGTCAACTGAAAGGAATTTTGTCTAAGGAGTTGTTATTGATTCCTAGCCAAATAATTAGGAGCATATTGAGATGCACCTAATTCAAATTCTATATGAACAATCTTGATGATGAAGTGCATCAATTTGATTGATTTTTTCTCTTAGCAAAGACTCAATCAATGTTAAAGAACCTTGGCATTTTTTTAAAGTCAATTTTTGTAATGACAACTTAGTTATGATGAGTTCAAGACTAAGGCAATGGAAAATAAAGTACTTAAGAATTTAAAAATTCTTGAGAATTGAAAGAAAAGACAGAATCTAAGTGAGGTCAAATGAACATGAATGTGTGTTTGAGATGTTTCATTAAGAGAAATGTCATGACCATCAAAGGATTGCACCTTTGAATAATAGTTTATTCAATATCATACAAGTGAGAGGCATTTTGGAGTTTCATGTGCTACTTTTAATTTTTCATTTTTTTAAAGATGAGTAATTTAAGGAGGAGGACCCACTTAATGGAAAATTAAGCAATCTTCATGAGTGCCCAATAAACTCTAAGTGAGAGTGATTGAGTCACGTTAGAAATGGATCGAAGAGTGGGTGTTACAAGCATTTGAATTTTAGAATCTGATTTTTACAAACTTTAAAACCTACTCCACTCTGTCATCTTTCTGTCTTGACTTAATTGAAAGAAAAATTCAATTAATCTTTCATCAAATAACAATGACATTTATGTTGGAGTGTGGACTACTAGATCTCTAATTCATTAAGAGTACAGTACTTGTTATTTGTAATTTCGAACATTCTACGTGATAGTGTGATTCCATTAAAAGGATAACATACCACATTAGCTAAAATTAATGCGTTAAATTTGCTAAGGTATGGAAATTGGGTGACTCATTAATTTGTTGAGATACCTAATATCCGTTGGGCGACTCATGAATGGTTGGGTTACCTAACAAAAAATGATGTCGAGGTTAGACATAAGATAGGCAACCATTAGTCAAACCTAATCTTATTGTTATCTATAAAGTTACCACTTGGTGATGGTAATAATTATAAAGAGAGCTAACATCACTTTTTGAGTATGATTGATTTATGTAAAAATCGTATAATTTTTTTTTTGGATTTCTCATATATAAGGAAGATTAGTTTGCTCCTTGTATATGAAAATCTCATTGGATGAGATAATCGAAAGCATCAGGATCGATATACATCGTAAATGCAATTGATCAAGAAATCTAAAATGTATAAGTGATGTAAAGGATTGAACAATAGATCTTTATCCTAAACTCTACTAGTAGAGTAAAGTAGAGGTAAATGAAATTTGTCTTGCCTTAACATATTCAGATAAGTGATGACATAGGCCAATATATTCTCTTAAACATGTGGTCTCTTAAAAATCATTACTTACACTTCTTCTGAAAATATGGAATAGTCATAAGTTTGACTTAACCATTACAAATCATGAGATATATTTCTAATGTCCTCTAATCTTATTCGAAGATAATTGAGAAACCAAGAGGAGTATCTATGCATAAATTACTGAGTTGTGTCTATGTGACATATACCCACTTTGGATATTTACCCTGGGCGATTAACAAAACTAGTAATATTTTCTTAGTGAAAAAAGGATACTAGAAAGGGAAGTGACTATGTAACTCACTTTAAGGACCACATCCGTTTAGGATCACTCTCATCCAAGTGGGAGATTTGAAGGAAGATGAGGAAAGATTGAGTAAAAGAGGGTTTGACCATCATTTTTTGACATGATTAGCTACCATGACCATCTTTGTTTTAAAGTCACAACTTTCTGTCTCATCTGCCTCTAGTGTAGCTGGTCCTGATCCTGACAGTGGAAGTTATTAATCCATGAGGACATTTTGAACAGTGGAAGTTCTTAATCCATGAGGAAATTTTGAACAGTTCAAAAATCTGCAAAGAATTTTTGAACTTTATCCCAATGGGAGTACAAAAAAAGTAACGAAACTATTTTAAAAGATGGATCATTTGTAAATCTTTTGTCAATCGCACAAGTCGAGAAGCTCCCAGTGTTGATCAGTTGGATGAAGTAATAAGATTGTGAGTGAAACCTCTGTGGAAAACCAAAGTTAAATATTGATTGGTTTACCCATAATAATAGAAATTACAAATGACATAACATGAAGGATCAAACTAAGTGCTATTATGTGTGAAACACTGGTTTTTCTACCCAAAAGATAAAGCCTCATTGGGAATGAGTGGATACAAAACAAATAGGAAAATGTTAATAAATTTTAATAATTTCTTGGTGTAACATGCGAGATGGTATAGGCCGATATTCTCTCACTTGTTTGAAAATTTACCTTGTAAGATTTTAGTTCAAAGGAACTAGTATTAATCACCATAACATACTTTATGATCTCAGTGGGAGGTCTTAGCAAGGAAAGACTCTTTGATCTCAAAGGAAGGTCTTACCAAAGAATTTCACGTGGCTCATCACTCGTGGCTCATTGAACAAACTGGTAAACGAACATTTGTTTAAACTTTGTGAGTTTAGAGTTGATTGGTATATTAAAATTTATTATGATGATACCATAAAATCTTATGAGTTTTAAAGTTTGTTGATATATTCAAATTCGTCATGATAATACCATACAAACTTGAAAGTATTGGAGTTATTGGTATATTCAAATTTATTGTGATAATGCCACAAAAACATAGAGGCAAATAGTCAATTCTTGTTTTAGGTGCAAAGAGTTACACGCTTAACTAGAATTGACACGATTAAAGTGCTTATATGGTAAATTCAAGAAATAAGATTTTCAGGATAGTTTTAAAGAATTGTTGTTCTACTTTGTGATAGTAACATCAATACACCTACAACAATTTTGGCAAGACCAAACCATAAGCCTTATAACTTTAATAATAGCTTCTTAAGTAGAACTAGTATCCATATACGAGTCAATATAGAAAACATTTGGGTAGCATACTCTATGTTGAATTTTAGTCCATGCAAACTAGAAAATAAATGAAATGAATCTTTTTGTGTACGAAAGAGAGACCTATCATACAAAAGTTTATGATTTGTTCATACAATGACCAAACATTGTTATTCTAAGTGAATATTAGTTTGTTGGTATTGCTAATCCATAAGTAGGATTGGATAAAGCAGTGTGTAAGATACTTGTAAGACACCAAATTGTGTTCAAAGGATTCACTAATCTGTTGGAATATGATTTAATGATGGACACATGATGTATGACTTTTGTAATAACTACATCTAAACATAGCATAGGTCATGAAACCTAAGTGGTGACTACGCCCTTATATGAATTCTTGCTTTGGCTAAAAGGCTAAGTAATAGGAATTCAAAGGCCTAGTATGAGTAGTAAAACATTATCATACAAGAATTATGCATGAGGAATGTTAGTGTAATTAGTTTCAAAACTAACTACCCCAAGATAAGTGATCATCTAAGGTAATAGTCATTATCAAAATTGTCATATGCTAGTAAGATGAAATCAAGTATCATATTAATTCAAAAAGGACTTAATAGAATAACAAAATGGTGAACTTTTGAGTTTAAAAGACAACACAAGTTTGACAATGGATCAATGTTGAAATCTTGTAAGATGTGACATATATCTTAGACATATTTAATGGTACATATAAAGATGTTTGTATAGTTTAGCATGTTGTAACCCTCTCAACCGATTAACTTGATAATCATGTTATTAACCTTTTTCGTATAATAATACGTCTTTATAAATCATTTATGAATCATACATTATATATATGTATAATAGTATATAGTCCGACTTGAGGCACGGTCTAGAACACTGCTCGTGTTAGTGTAATATGTCTCATGAACACGAGTCCGTATTATACTACTATGTTTCTATTCAACTGCAATACAATGTTTACGTTTTTAGGCACGCCTATATGCATCTGTTGTATATCTGTATATCAACCAAATATTAACCTAGAAACAATTAAACACATATATCATATCATATAGCGTAAACTCCACATACAATGTATATTTTTGTCATATATCATATAGTCATAATATAACATGCAAATATATATATATATATATATACATGTCTGACTATGGAGAGAGAGAATGCTAAGGAGCTGTAGCTGACACACCTGTTGAATTGTCTTCTGATAAATTTTAACTACCTGAACCTGAAACAAAATTTGCATAAAAGCACCTTTATGAGTTGAGAACTCAGTAAGTAATCATTTCATATTAATTATCATTTTAAAATCATAAATGTTACTAAAATTATGTCAATCTATACATATGTGAGAGTGAAAGTATATCTTATCATATCAACATATAAACTATATTCATTTTCTGATTTAGTGTATCTGTATTCATTCCTATGGTCTGCATGTGACACTCAAAATTAATACCAGTTATTTTCGATTATTTTCAAAAATATGGATATATAATTAATATTTTAAAAAGTTAATAAGTAATCCTCAACTTTGATAGTGTTTATACAAAATTTTCAAAGTAAAGTATTCAAACTACACAACATATTTAAAAGTTATTTATAACTCAATCCATATTTATTATAAAAATGTGCTTGAACCCTTCTCGTAGAAATCCTTCTAAACCTACACACACCACAATCAAACAAACACATGAGTAATTGAATTACTCAGTAAATACTTTTAATTCACTTACCAAGGTAGCTAATGCATAAGTACTCGTTTTTTTAATATTTTACGTACATTATGTGATATGGCAGTCGACCCTATTTAAACTCTATCAGTTTTAGTCATTAAATTCAATTAGTTTACTTCAGAACAATTCCAGGAGGCACGGGTCGTGCTAGTGGCACGCCCCTCGTACTCATCTTGATGAAGAACAGAAAATTGGCACAAGTCGTGCCTTAAAAATTGGCCAGCGTGGGCTCAGCACGCCACCCGTGCTGCTCAGCACAACGGGCGTGCTGACGCTCTGAATTGTTCGAAACCTTCTGCAATTTAAATACAACATATACCATTCTTCACACAAACATAACACACCTTCATGATATTCATTTCAAGTACTTCCCAATCAAAACACCACAAATTACCTAAACATTCCTCATGCATATAACTCACTCAAGGCTTTAGTCAATTCAGTGTAATTTCTTGTCATTAAGTTCATTTATCATTCTAATAGTGTCAAGTAAAATACATTTTGCCCTTATGCTTAGATTTTCTCTTTAAGTACTTAACTTATCTTTTAACTATAAATAGCCATTTTTAGAGATCTAACCATTTCACTTGTCACACAAACATTCATCAAGTCAGACAAGTACATCATCAAGTCTCATTATATAGGCTATGATACAAACCACTCTATATAGCCCTTCAATTCAGTACATTCATATCATCATACAACATTCATGATCAATTATCACAAACCATATACCATTTACACATCCATAAATTTATCACCTTCATTCCAAATACGTAGCACACAAATCTATGGTACTCTTATCCATTTTCAACTTAATCATTCACATAACATCTCATGCTTCATAATTCACATTCATCATTCAAGTCTCATATAAGATGTATACACATAACTAATCCATAACATCATTCTTTTAAGTTAATTATGCAACAAGCATTATCAAATAAGAATGAATGCATTTATGCAATGTCAATGCAATCACATACAATAGGCCCCGGGGTATTGCTTTTCTTTTCTCTTTCTTATCTTTTTATTTTCTTTTTCATTTTTTCCTCTGTCCCAGACCGACATCGAACCTAGTTTGGCATCAAGCTCTCGCCCCGAATATCCTCGATCCCAGACCAGCATTGAGATCTCTCTCGGAATCATCATCAGACCTGGCTCGACATCGAGATCTCTCTCAAGATCAATCACAGCCACGTGTTACATAAAATGATAATGCAACACATGAATGAATCAAATGCATTCATTAGGGCCACTCAATCTTAACCAAATCATAATCATGCATCATAATCAAATAGTTGCATATTCATCATTAAAGCAAATAGTCATATGCTTTCACATCTTTCAAAGTTCATAAGCACATAGAAAATATGAACATCAAAGGCAATAACATAATCATGCTATCATATCAAATTATTCCAATCAAAGGATCATATGCTAATGCTTTTCATAGCTTTATTAGTTTATAAGAACATACACATATTCTCATCAAAGGCATAAGCTCTATACACATCATAAGAATATCTTATGATTCATCATCAACTAAAGCAAAAACATAATTATACAATCAATTACTCTCACATTTGATTATATACAAACGTATAATCAACCTCATAATAGCATCAAAGCTCAAAAGAACATATGAGCACTCAAATATGATTAACCATACAGATTCAAGACCTACAACGGTAAGTGTAAATGACACTTACCTTGAACTCCGTAAAGTCAGCATGGGGCCAAACTCCAATCCGAGCTCCAAAATTAGTCTCCTATCACATATTTTCCATACAATTACATTAACCAATCATCCAATATATGTGTTTAAGCCAAATCACACTTAATTGGATAAACCCCTCTTAACTTCAATCCGTAATCTCGCATTCTAAGTTCACAAGTCTTGATTTGACCTTAATAACTCATACATATATCTCTACTAACTCTATAGCAACTAGCCTTACCTATTTCAGCATCCAATCCAACATTTTTCATCTCAGAACCTCAAAATCATAACCCTTCTTATACCCACAATACTGCAGAGATGTACTCAAACACATAAGAAGTAAGAATTTACCTTTCATACGGTCGTTTTCTGTAAAAATCCTCCAATCTTAGCTAAAATCGGCCTCCAATCGTCATCTAGGGTTTCTACATTTGTTCTACCAGTTTCTGTGATTTTTCCCTTAAGAAATGAAGGTTTACACTCGAATATAACGTTTTAGTTTCTGAATGGCACGACCATTGGCACGGGTCGTGCCTCATGTCGTGGCCAACAATCATGGCACGACCAAACATGACTCGTGCTACTCCCTCGTGTCAATCATTTCCAGTAGGGATGAGTAGGCCCGGTGGCATGACCATGCCACACCCGTGCTCATATGTTGTGTTTTGTAATTCAATTCGTTTCCTTCCGATTTACTTTCGATTTAATCTTATTGTCCATATTATTTAATTTATTATTTTCAGGGCGTTACGCTGCATCTAAATTTTGTATCCTTTTTTGTGTCTGTATTTGTGTTCTGTATATTTTATCATATAAACATGTAAATAGTACTTATCTCTGTGATTTGTATAATATTGTATATAACTGTAAACATATAACTTTGTATCACTGTATATACTACTGTATTATACTGTATTGTACTATCATGTACTCCCGTCTCTAATAATATACTCTACCAAATATCCGTATAAACTCCAAAAATTATACGAATGTAAATTAATAACTCAGTAATCAATCTTACCTCTATATCTCTGTGATTGTTTATATTGTGTCTTTTATGATTGATATTCACCTTTTCCACCTTAATTTCTTTCTCTCTCTTAAACTTTCAATTTCTCTCTGAACTCTCTCTTTCTCTCACAGCTCTCCTCTTAAATCTCTCTCTTTGTTCTCTTCCTTGCTTTCTCGCCCTTTTGCTTTTATTCCTCTCCATCTGTTTCCTTTTATTCATCAAATCTTAACACCTCCAACTCCACGTTCGAACCCATTCCAAAATTGTGATGAATTGACAAAGTAAGCGTGGTCAAAGTGGAATACGCACTATCGCTGCCACCACGCTTCTTTCCTCCACCACACGTATTTGACTACATGTTGTCGTGGCTACCACACATAGTTCACAACGTGTAGTCTTCCACCCCCTATACTTTATAAAATTCTACAGAACTTAACAATTATTTACCTAGACCAATTTATGAACATTCTTCACTTGGTATACGAATTCCACTTCCTTCCAAATCTATATTCTCGTCTAATTATAATCTTAATTTCACTCAAAACATATATTTATTTCATTCTTAAGTATGTTAATTTTTTCACTAATCTTATGATTTTAGGATGAAATGTTACAGATGCAAAGTAGAAAAACCCAATCACATGGGTTGATACCTTAGATTTTCACTTAAGCTTGAGAAAATACTACGATGAGGCTATAAAGTACTCATTCCTACTGAGGTATAAGAATGAAAGTTGTAAATAAGTAATTTACACCATGGGTGAGTGCATGATAACTGCAATCGTATCCCGCTAGAACCGAAGGCAGTCCTAATATTATAGTGACTTAAAGTGGATTAAAGAAAAATGTGAGTTGCATTGAAGCCTGATACTTAAGCAGGGTGATATATATCTCTAAATATATGGCATGCATTCCTAATGAGAAGGAATTTGACACTTGGTATATGTTATGTGGATGTGTGTTATACGCAATCGGGGATAAAAATTTAAAAATTCTTATTTTGTCTAATGTGAGACCCAGTAGCGATCAAGTAGATCTCTACACATGATCATATGAACTCTATATTACTATGAAGAAGTTTGATACTATTCAATTGCCTTAATATATTTGCAAAGTACACCTCTGATCAAGATTTTATACAAAAAAATGTAATGTTAAATTAAGTGTCTGTTTTAAATTAATTATTGAGTGATGGCTGATGGTTTTGTGTTTGAGATTATTTGTTAAGACTTAAGAGTATTAAAATTTGGGAAATGTTTCTAATTGTGATGTATATTTTGTTTAAAAATTCATTGAGGCAATTTTACAAACACTTGACATTCAATTATGACTGGGCATATATGTATAATGTGTTTGCATTTAATTATGTTTTCAATAATTTTGGAAACTGAACATTATTTGAAGTAATAATACACAAGTTTGTGCATATTTAACTATGAAGAAGATGATGAAAGAAAAACCTGGTTGATTAATTTGATACGTAAATAAACGTGAATATGGCATTTTATATATGCGAAGAGCATCATGCAGCAACCAGAAATGTTTGGCTGTATTTTTTGGAATATATTTGTTCATTCTCTTGGGAAATTCCATTTCATTGAGATTTTCAACTTTTAAAATTGAGAGTTCACTAATGAAATTGCAACTGCAAATATGTTAGGGACAAACTTGAGAGAAATTAATCTGTTGAATAGCGTAGAATTGATTTATTGAATTAGATTTTTTTAAACTGAGGGGCCAAAATGACACTATTTTAAACTGATGCAGGTAGTGACACAGCATTGTACGACTTCGTTTTAAATAAGCCATTAACTTCACCGATGAACTAGCCACACTCATACAACGTCGCACCACTATTCCTCGTTGAACTTGATGCGCCCGCTAAAATAAAATCTTGGGTGTGTCCATATATATATATATATATATATATATATATATATGTAAGAACAATTCTGAATGATGTAAATGACATCCACAAATTAATATTTGTATTATATTTTCTAAATCCTTCACAGTTCAACAGGCAAACCTTTTAATGGTTGGTGTTATATTAGGTATTAAAATATATGAGTTTCCATGAACGTGAAAAGCAAACCTTTAAATGGTTTGCATTGCAGTTTCCTTCCCTGTATTATAAGTTAAATATTTTGGCAATATGGTTATATTTGATACCAGAATTTTGATAGGACTGAGTTTTCCCAAGTGATAATGTTAAGGTTAAAATTTAACCAATAAACTCTATTTCTTTTGAGCTTGTTTTTGTTTTAACAGGAAAAAACAAGTTGAGCTTAAACACTCAAAAGCTCGGCTTGACAAACTCGTTTAAGTGTTCACGAGCATGATCGTATAAGTGTTTGTAAATAGACTCGTTTATTTCATAACACATGTGTGACATAGTTAATAATTTATTTTATAGCTTATAGTCTTATATATACATAGTTTATAACCAACGACCTCTTGGTTCAGTGGTAATTGAGGTTGAACTTGGTAGGGTGGACCACGGTTCGATCTCCCGCAACGTCGCTTGGAAGGGAAATGAACCTTAACCCCAAACTCCTTCCCGAACCGGATTAGTCTCGGCCCAGTGGGTCGAGGATACCGGGGCTAGACCCAAAAAAATAGTTTATAAAATATTATTTCAAATAATAAAATAGACACATGATATGTCTTATGTATAATTAATAATTTATCTTATAATTTATATAGTTATAGTCTTATACATAGGTTTACATATTTCTAAATTATTTTTAATATTTCAAATAATAAAATAAATATATATTGTATTTTATGTATAGTTAATAATTTATCTTGTAACTTATATAGTCTTATACATAGGTCTATATATTATTTGGAAAGTTTTAAATTATTTTTAAATCTTTTAAATTACAAAATAGATACATGTTGTATTGAATGTATAGTTAATAATTTATCTTGTAATTTATGGAGTTTTATTCTTATACATATATTTATATACTCTTATACTATTATAGAAGTTTGTCAAAACTCATGAACAATGATGTTTGTGAGCACGTATAGACTCGTGCACTTGCTCATTTAGAGACTCGTTGAAGATACTCGTCTTAGACTCGTAAATATAGGTTTGTTTTAGGCTTGTGAATATGTTCGTTAGGTTGTAAACTTTAAATGATCCGAGCTTAAAGAAGAATTTGCACTCGATAAAAAGTTCGGCTCGAGCTCGAACGCATGAAATTTTAACGAATCGAACTTAAACATTCTAAAATTCGGCTCTCCTTGACTCGATTACAGCCCTGTCAACATATGAAGCAAGCCTGAGACATTCTGTTAACCTAACCATTTATTTTCTACCAACTTCACAAATTTCTTGTTAGACTATACAAACAAACGACTTGAGGAATGAACTAAGGCTTACAAAATTTCTTGTTCCTAGTTTTGAGGACACGCTTCCTTCGAATATAAGCTCCTTTGACTTGAGGAATAAACTAAGGCTTGCAATTTTTCTTATTGTAATAGAATGGAAGCTTCTCAAATTTGACTTTTATAAAACAAAAGAAAATCGAAGCATCATGTTTTCACCGAATATATCTTCTATTTATGTTTCACGAATTAGACTGAATATTCTTAAACTAAATATTATTTTTATATTATGCCAAAAAAATATAATTCTTATATAAGGAAATTAAAATTAAAATTAAATAATTTTTATGCAAAAGCTATTTGAATTATTTGCATCTCATTTTGGAAGTAGGGCTCCCTTCAAGAATCTGACGATTCTAAGTGTGCGGTTTGATTACTAAGGTTTTGGTAAATGAGGGAAAAGACAAGAAGAAATTGTATTATCAATTGATTGAACTGAAAATGAAATGAAAATTTTGCATTTAATTTGGTTGATCGAGTCAGAATGATTAGATTTAATTTGTAAGTATCTGATTGTGAATTTGTGACTTTTTGATTTGTGAAGATAATAAATAATTAAATATGAGTTCGATTGTTCAAAAAATATGTGTTGGATTTATTAATTATCCTTTTGTGACATATTTACAAACACAACACACCTTCTATATCATAGTGACAATAATTACAAAATAAATTTATTAAAAAATACATAGATTTTCATACGTAGTTTTGTACTCAAAAGAAAAAAAAATGGCAGAGCAAAACGGCCACCTAAGCGCAGTTATTTGGCACTTAAATGTACAAAATACAAGATGAAACTATTATAAAGAATTACCATATTAAAAAATGAAATATGGCCCTAAACGGTGTTCAGTTTCAGTTTCAATTCAAAAATTTAGGCCCTGTTTGATAAAACTGAAAATTAAGTGCTGAAAAAATAAGTACTGAATTTTAAGTACTGAAAATTAAAAGTGTTGAATCTGTTTGTAAAAACTGTTTGATAAAATCTAGAAAATAAGCACTGAATAATTTAACTTTTTAATAAAAATAATTGATAAAAATAAAAATATAGAGATAAAAATATAAAAATCTACTATATATGAGATAATCTTTCAATTTAAGTTGAAAAACATAACCCACAATAATATAATTAGTCATT